>JARJLU010013896.1:0-10898 GCA_030272975.1 Sparidentex hasta
AAGAAAAGATTAATTAATTCAATGTAACAGCATATTGTAGTGACTGTTAATGTGCAGCTGAGAGACTAAAACAATCCGTGTATCATCTGATCATTCAATTATTCCATTTAATCTGGCAAAGAAAAAATGAAAAAACAAGTCAATATTTCGTTTTTCTGTTTTTCTGTATGCACCAAACATTGGTGTATATTTTCCTCTTTCTGGTTTCTGAATGTGTCATGTATGCCAAAAAACGGTTAAAACTTACCTTGTCATCGGTATATCCTTTGTCCTTTCACGGTAATTGAAAAAAAAACACAAGTTAAAAACCAGGTGTACACCCTTCTCTCCTCACCTCCATAGAGCTGACGTTGCGCAGCAGGAACATGAGTCCAAACACAGCTAGAAAGAGGAAGATGACAGCATATTTGGAGAGCTTTCGGCACAAAGTGACTTTCTTCTGTGTCCCATGATCAGGCTCTGTTTCACTGTAGGCTTTCCACTGTGGTGATGATGGCATCATTAAGTCCTCAGATGTATGAACCCAGTTCACAAGAAGGATGGCTCCATTCATTTGAGTGGTTTAGTTGTTTGTCTCTTCTGTGTGTGAGTCGTCAGACGAGGAAGTAGAAGTACAGGGTGCAAAGTACAAAATAATTTATTGGTCATTTCACGTTTGTAAAACCAAATCACTGTTCATAAACTCCTTCTTGCTGCACAAAACACGGAACAAACTGAGTAGCCATTGTATACACATGTACAAAAAAACTTAGTGTGTCTTTTGAATTTGCGTCAGAGTGAATGTAAACAGGAGCAACAAGATGGAGATGATGATGTCATGCAAAATCTCAGAAACACTGTCCACACACTTGTGTGACTGTGTGTTACCACCAAGCATCAGTGATGTATACACAGATGTAAACTCCTCGTCCTGTAGTCCTGCACTCTGTCAGCTCAGAACATGTTCTGCTCAATGAGTGCAACAGCTTCATCAGAGATGAAGGACATATTTAATACTGTATGTATAATGTGTAATATGTGAGCGTCCACAAATTGTTGGCCAAAAAGTGCATAAGAGTTTGATTTCTACAGCCACACATAATTATCATAAGTCGGGAGAAAATGCATTATACAGCTGATGAAATGTAACACCGATTCACTGATACTTTAATTCATTTCAAATTAGAAATATATCTATCTTTATGACACAGATATTTATGATACGTTATCCAATAATTTAACGTCTCAACAAATCTATTCTGATCTAGAGCTGTTTACTGACAGGAGGAGAGCTCAGAGATTACTTTAAAACTCTTGGGATGAAAAAGTGGATCTATCTAATTTTTATCAACCTGACCCATGATCCATGAAGCTGACATTCGTTTCAAGATGTTTATGTTCTGTAATGTTGACTTCTGACTGGAGCTGGAGGGGAAATTACTTTACTTTAGGACAACAAGATTACAGAGAGGAGAGGGGGGAAATGAAAGAGAGAGAACCAAACTCTCTGGTGAGTAGGCTACTGAATTCACGCAGACCCTCAGTGTGTGCCATTGCGTGCTAACGTAAGCTTAATGTGACTCATGCACATTTGTTCACAGATGAAGTGAGTGTTGTAATGTTGAAGTAAAGTTCTATTCACTTTGAATTAATTTTTTTCCTCACCTTTACCAGAGCCTGTGCAAACTCCCAGCTCCAGCTCCACAGCCGCCCTTCTGCCCGTCCTCAAGCACCTCTGCCTGGACGGATTCTCCATGTCACAGTAACCTGTGTGAACCACAGCTACTCCACCTGCTGAGCCACCAGCCTGAGCCCACTTCCACTGCCCACCACCAGAGCAACTTCAAAACATTTCTTGTAACCATATCCCTGTCAGGGGCGGCTGTAGCTCAGTGGGTAGAGCAGGTCCACTAGTGATATGAAGGTCACTGGTTTAAATCCCGGCTCCGGGCAAGGCTGAGCTGCATGTCGAAGTGTCTTTGAGCAAGATACTGAAACCCACATTGCTCATCAGTGAGGGCCCTGCGATAAGCTGGTGACTTGTCCAGGGAGTACCCTGCCCTCGTCCTGAGACAAGGCTGGGATTGGCTCCAGCAGCAACACCCCGTGACCCCATGGAGGGGGATAAGCGGTTACGGACAATGACATGACATATCCCTGTCTTGGTGTCCCCTTTTGGGTCCAACTAAACAACCATCCACAAATAGTAACAGAATATCACATTAAGGCAACTGACAGGACTTGGAAAACATTACTTGTTTAGTATGTCGAATTGTGTAGAAAATATGAAATAGCTTTCAAAATCACATCTTTTTACCAACCCTTTTCTTTCTACCATTTTTTTTTTTTTTTATTTAACAAAGATCCCTGTATGAAAATCTTTTCCTTCCAGAGGGCCAAAAATACGTGAGGCACCAGCCGGGTCTGCTAGCTGCCTTCCTAGCTTAGCTAAATAGCTTAATGTACTCAAATTTGGCAGTTACTCTGCAGATATGCTGCCCCCTATTTGTTTGGAGCAGGAATTCAACAGGTGGTCAGTTATAACTCATATCAGCCACTGAAACAATCTTGTCAGCCACATTGCTGAATAAATTTTATGTTTGTTGAAACGAAATATTTCAATATGACACAGACTAAGCTTATACCATCACATCAGATATTAAATGAGATTGAAAAGTACAGCCACTGAGTCTGAGCAGCAGCTCCAGCATTATATGGGTTTGATGGGTGCGTGTTGGTAACATTGTTAAACCTACTTGTTATTTCATCCTTTTGTCGTTTCCTTTGTTCAAACCACAAAGAATCATAACAATTACTTCTACCCCTCACATTGATAAATGAAGGTATGTTTATATTTACAACAGGATAAAAGGTTCAGTGATTTCATTTTTTATTTTATTTTATTTTTCGCCAAAACATCTAGGGATAGAATAGAATATACTTTGTCTTGGCATTTGTCTCTGTCTTCGAGTGCGTTTTGTTTGTATTACACGTTACAGTTAACTAGTTCTTAGCAAGAATTCTACCTGATAATTCCGGAAAAAAATTAAATAAATTTAACACAACACACAGGGCTGATCAGTGAATCTTGACGCTGCCGTAGTTAGAGTTTATGTACAGTTTATTCATTCATTGAACCACACTGAAGACGTGAAAAATGAGGCATCACCAGCTAATTATCCAGATTAACCTCTGACGAGTATCACTGTCCCATTTAATAATACAAATATTAAATAGATATCGCCTCTTCATCTCAAACCTCCATTTATGTATGCAAATGACAGTGGCTTTCAAATACAGCCAATACTCCTTATTACAGATGTTAAAGCACACATGTGACAGTAGCAAGTACTGGCAGTCCCTTTCAAACTGCCCTTTGAGTGTGAGAATCATGCACCGATTCTCCTCATCCTCCACTGTGTCGAAGCTCTGATGCACCTCCAGAGGTAGTATCACAGACGCAACAGAGGCGAACCATACCTGTGTGAATGGATAAGCCGGCAGCACGGCTTTCTCAACATAAAAAAAATATATACCGCAGTTATATGTGGAGTGTCTGTCCTCCTGTTTCTTATCCTGACTCTTTGTCACATTCTGTCCGAAAAACAGCATCTGTCTCCGTGCGGTGTGAAATCACACACTGGTGCATTTTACGCCAGAGCTGCTTCATTCTGTGTAAACAAACAAAGCCGGAGAATTGGAATATCTTGATCATGATCAATAAATATTGACTTTGACATTGCTGTTGATCTATAAAAAAAAAAAAAAAAAATTTTTATTAATTTATTTTTTTTAGTAGCTGTGAGCACCACAAGCTGACTGCCATCTAGTAAAATTACAACTGAATGAAGGCAAACATCTCAACTTCAAAATCAAAACTTAACAGACAAATAAGCATAGATTAGAAATAGAAGTCTGGAAAAACTCAGTAAAATCTTCACTGTTCTTCTACTGATGGCTCTTTTTTGTCTCTGGGCAAACATGAGACAGAATCATGTCTATCATGTTCTTGATGATGGCTGGAGGTGGATGGAGAGCATGAGGAGAGTGGTGTGCCAAAGTCATTTGCCAGGCGTCCACCAGCAGAACATTCAGCCCCTTGAACATGGCTCTGAGCACCTCATCGAGCTGCAGTGAGTACCAGTCGCTGTTATAAAGGCTCACCTCTGGGTCCAGGGCTTGGAGGTTGGCTGAGCGAATCACAATGATTGTCCCTGGCGCTCGGTCCAGGAGTCGCAACACTGCCCGCCTAATGTGACGGAGCCTCCGTATGTACACCTCCACAGGAAAGGTGCTGAAATGGGACCAAATGCTGAGTGCAACGATGGTGTTGGGACCCCCAGAGAGGCGGTCCAGCTCATTAAAAATGTAACGCAACTCACTGGCTTTGACAGTGTTGAAGCGGATGGGTGGGCCATGGCAGCGGTACTTCAAGAGAATATTATGGGTGCTGTCCATCGCCATGAAAGGGCCAATGTTTTTAAGACTGTGCAGGTTGAACTGCTTCAATTCTGGGGAAGATGGAATAAATGGAAGTTAGGGGAGAGATACACAGGTGTTAAAATAATGAAAAGATAAGATAGAAACAACACTCACCTGGTACAAAAGCTGGAAGGTGCTCAAACCACTGCCTGACAGTGGAGTCTCCATACATGTAGATCACCTTATCCTTCAAACACTGAGTGATGGCAGATGATTCATTGAACTGGCGCATTGTAACACCATTTAATGACCTCCATGAGTCCTTGTAGTAATATCCAGATGTTGCTAGCTGAATAGCTTCTGGTTTTACACTGCGTTCTACCTCTGCTCTATCTGATATAAAGAAAGAAATGTTGTAGACAAAATTAGTTGAATGGAATAAATCAAAGCACGCACACACTGTGACATGATGTACAAAAGTTACTCTGCAGGTTACTGTACCTTTCCTGGGAGGCAGCACGTTTATTCTGTCGGGTTCTGAAGCGTGTATGTGGACTTTTATGTTTACACCACTAAGATAACAGAAATAGTTTATTAGATGATATTCCAGATCTGATGTATTTCCACAGATCCCCTGAAAAAAAAGCCCACAACCAAATCCATTTCTCAGGCAGCCGGGGTTATAGCCAATTAAGTGGTCTCAATAAAGAGTTGAATAGAAAATTCTCACACGTTTTGAATGGGTAGATAAATAGACTGACTAACTAGTCCAGACATGAAGGACCACATCACTAATTGCATTTGAATACAGAATAACACCCGACCTATCCTTTAATACAGCACAAGTCATCCTATCATCTACTACAACAGTACAAACCTCTGGAAGAGCGGTGCTTCTTTACTGGTGAGGAGATTTTTCACATAGCCTCGTTTGGCGTGGTTGATCCTGGTGTCACAGCCGAGCACTTTGGGCTTGTAGCAGTACCAGGGCTCACCTGTGGAAAGGTCTGTGTAGTTGCACTGGGGCCTCTGAACAGTGGGCAGGCACATGTTGCACACAGTAGTCTCAGAGTGGGAACCCGAGTGGAACAAGCTCTCGAAAACCACCCGATCAGGCCTTTCCTCCCTCAGCCGTCGCAGAACAGCAATGGCCTCACTTGAGTGCACTAGTGTAATCTCCACCTGTGCAGACCCCACCCAGAGCAGCGGGAACAGAGCAGAATAAGATCCATTCCTGTGGTCCAGCACCTTGCCTGCTACACCTGCTCCAAGCTCAGGGGAGTGCAGTCTGGCCAACAGGAAATCCCCACCATAGAGCTTGGGACGACCCTGGAAGTCGCGCATTTGGACGAGGGCCTCGAGCTGGTCTCCCACATGCCACTCCCTTCCCTCCTTAATGGGGAGGGTGAACAGGCTGTGCACAGGGTCACTCGACTGGTCCAAGATGACTGGTGAAGAGCGAGGCGGAGGCCCTGGCCAAGCAATAGAGTCCAACAGGTAGCGCTCTTCCAGTTCATCTTCAGGGGAGTGTTTCTGGCCCAGATGGGCACAGAAGGTGTGGTTGTGATTAAAAGTGGGCAGATTCCCTGGGATGAAGGACGATTGGATCCTGCTCTTGAGCTGGTTGAGGGCTGAAACAGTGTGACAGTTCCAGTTCTGCAGAGAAAGGGATGAGAAATAAGAGGTTGTGCAGGAGATGGGCAGACTATTGTTGCAAGTTTAACCCAACTATCTCAGACTTAAACCTGTAAAAGAGGACTGTGTAGCTACACCATACCAATTAAATAATGGCCACGATTCATACGTATGTCTTTTGAAGATTTATTTTCTCTCTCTTTCCCTGTTTTAGCAGACACCGTGAAAACTACAAAAAAAAAAAAGACTTCAAGTTCCACAAATTACATAGTGCTCCCACTCACTGCCAAAGTCTCTCAAGCCAGTGTCCATTAAACACTCTGAAACACATAACAGCATAACTGAAATGTGCTGAAGTAAAATACATTCACTTGAAATGCATCATTAACGTCCATTCAAAGGTGCATTAACAACAGTATACAATTGTGCCTTGGACCATATGTAGAATATCGTGACTCTGGAGTCACATATTCCTTATTCGTAGCAGCCATGCTGTTCTGACCCACAATGGTACTCACATGACCTTATCATATGACATCATCATATGACATCACATTTCCCACAAAGCACTCAACTAAACTGCTATCATTTTACATTCATGCTGTGAAGAATACAAAAAGGGCAACATGTTTTTAAACAAACATGTCAAAGTACCCTTTAGACACATTTCTTATGAAACTTTTAATGACTTTATGAACTTAAATGAGTATGCTCACACAAAATAAACACATCAGTGAAACTGTCAGTTAAACAGTTACAGACTGTCAGCAGTGTTTATTCATTTATTTATATTTTATTTGACAGGGACAGTGCATATTAATAAACATTTCTGTAAATATACTAGATTTAGCCAGAAGGCTGGTGTAGTGGCAAAATGTATGTATAAATGTATACGTCACATATAACCTAGCTTTTCACTTTGCATATTATTAGTATTCATTATTCACTTTACATATTGAACTATATTTAAATGTTATATAGTAGTAATCCCTAGTGTAAGCGTGAGTAAGTCCTCACCTGCGCATGAACTGTCTAAGTTAGTTTTGACATGAGATCAGCAGAGATCTCATCTAATTTATGGGAAACCGTGTGGACACATAATATGCTGTTCTCGGGATGCTTTCCAATCCTACGTAGTTCATGTGGTCCGTTTGGAGATCTGGTATTTCGCTTTGAAACCTCCCTTTTTGTCTTGTCCTGTAGTTCTAGGTCAGAACCACCCAGGACGCCCTGGTGTGAAGCGCCGGAACTTTCAGCTGAAATGGATCGAATCTGGGGCACTGTTTTGCTCAGTGGGTAAAGCTGGTGTCCCAGGTGTCCTTGCTGTAGCGGACCTGGGTTTGACTCCTGAGCCTGGGTCCCTTTGCTGCGTGTCACTCCCCCTCTCTCTCTCAACCTGTTTCCTGTCACCTCTTCAGCTGTACTATCAGTAAAGTCATGAAAGGCCAAAAAAAAATGAAAATGGATTGAATCTGTTATTCTCTTTTTTCTCTTTAATTGTACTAAGACAATGGTATGTTGATTCATCTTTTTTTTTCTCCTCTCTACAAGGAGAAATAAAAATTACTGGCATAATTAACAGTATTTTCAAAAAGATATTTTACATGTTGTTGGAAGACAAATAGGTAAATAATCAGTGACCGAGGTACGTTTTAACCATTTGTTTTGTTGGTATGAACGACACATTCAGAAACCAAAAACAGGCCATTTTTTTTGTTTTTCTAATTTTGTACAAAAAACAGAAATCAGTTCGGCTCCATTTCTTGTTTGTTTTTTTTTTGTTCATACTGACAAAACAAATTTACCACTCAATATTCGTTTCCATTGGTGGGTTGGCCTTTGGCACCCCATTGCCCCTGATTGGATAGTGTGCTCTATGAATTATATTTGTGCTGTGCTCGTCAAAATAAAGGTTCTTGTGTACATCTTTAGACAGTGCAATGTTAACACAAATTGTGACAGACAGACAAGACGAAACTACGTTATGATCACATACCATACTTCTACTGGCGGCTATGACGACCTTTAGCTTCATTATAGCTTCATTATGCTCTTACCGAGTGGTGCCGCACATGATTTTGTTTTATGATCTTTAAGGACAATAAAAATGTTTTTCATATCAAATTAACAACCTTTCATTCATTTTGAAATGTTCTGCTGGTGCATGGATCATAAAGTAATGCAAGAGAAAAAGATCAAGAAAAGATTAATTAATTCAATGTAACAGCATATTGTAGTGACTGTTAATGTGCAGCTGAGAGACTAAAACAATCCGTGTATCATCTGATCATTCAATTATTCCATTTAATCTGGCAAAGAAAAAATGAAAAAACAAGTCAATATTTCGTTTTTCTGTTTTTCTGTATGCACCAAACATTGGTGTATATTTTCCTCTTTCTGGTTTCTGAATGTGTCATGTATGCCAAAAAACGGTTAAAACTTACCTTGTCATCGGTATATCCTTTGTCCTTTCACGGTAATTGAAAAAAAAACACAAGTTAAAAACCAGGTGTACACCCTTCTCTCCTCACCTCCATAGAGCTGACGTTGCGCAGCAGGAACATGAGTCCAAACACAGCTAGAAAGAGGAAGATGACAGCATATTTGGAGAGCTTTCGGCACAAAGTGACTTTCTTCTGTGTCCCATGATCAGGCTCTGTTTCACTGTAGGCTTTCCACTGTGGTGATGATGGCATCATTAAGTCCTCAGATGTATGAACCCAGTTCACAAGAAGGATCAATAAACAGAAAAACAGCACGATGACCTATTTATATTCATAAAGAAAAAGACAGATCACAGTTGACACATGATCATACATATATTTGTCTGAGCAGTTTAGTTGTTTGTCTCTTCTGTGTTCGAGTCCTTATCAGACAAGGGAGGAGAAGTACAAAGTACAAAGTACAAAATGATTCATTGGTCATTACACATGTTTGCAAAACCAAATCAGTGTTCATAAACAACTTCATGCTTCATGTGACCACCAAGCACCAGTGACTCCACATCTCCTTGTCCTGTAGTCCTGCACTCTGTCTCCTTTGGGATGACTTGGAAACTCTTCCACACATTTCCGACCAAAAAACAGCGTATTTACTGACGAAAAACTTCACCAAGTGTTTGTCTCCTTCCACTATTGTGTTGTTGTAGTTACTGTCTTGAGGAAAAATCACTGCGACAGCCCTAATTTCGGTCTAGCACTGGGTACTCATATTTGTATGATGGCTCAGGATCTCAGTCACAACATGTCATAACTAAACCTACATGATTATAAACAGTTAGCAGGTGTCATGTCATGTCATTGTCCCAACCGCTTATCCCTTTCCATGGGGTCACGGGGTGTTGCTGCTGGAGCCAATCCCAGCCTTGTCTCAGGGCGAGGGCAGGGTACTCCCTGGATGAGTCGCCAGTTCATCGCAGGGCCCTCACTAGTGAGCAATGTGGGGTTCAGTATCTCGCTCAAGGACACTTCGACATGCAGCACTGCTCGAAGCTGGGATTTGAACCAGTGACCTTCTGATCACTAGTCGACCTGCTCTACCCGCTGAGCTACAGCCGCCCCAGTTAGCAGGTGGATGTTTTGATTAACAGGAGGACACCGAGGAAAGATGTTGAAAAAAAACACATCATCATGACGTGTCACATTGCGTCTCTCTAGGATCAAACAGCGTTGGCTTGCTGGTTGATTTGACACACTGGGGGCTTTACTTGACTGATGCTTTAATTCATTTTAGAGTAGAAATATATCTCTTTATGACACAGCTGTTAATGATACATTATAAAATGATTTAAAGTCACAATGAAATCTACTCTGATACAGGGCTGTTTACTGACAGGAGGGATATCTTGGTCATGATCAATAAATCTTGACATTGACATTGCTGTTGAATTTCAAATGATTTTTTTACACTTATTTATTCATTTATTTTTGTAGCTGTGAGCACCACAAGCCGAGCGCCATCTGGTTAAATTGCAGTTGATAGAAGGCGGACATCTCAACAGCCATGTCTCCAAAACTTGGCAACTCACATTAAAACAATCTAAATAGATGAATAAATTAATAGGAAAACTTTGTCACCTTTAAAAAATACCAACAAAAGTAAGGTTAAGTAAAAAACAACAATGACTTTGGTGAGGTCTTTGGCATTTTCAGAATAACATTTGCTCTCTGGGATTTCAAGTCAAACTTAACAGACGAATAAGCGAAAGTGACTTTCCTATGTGTCCCATGATCAGGCTCTGTTTCCCTGTAGGCTTTCCACTGTGGTGATGATGGCATCATTAAGTCCTCAGATGTATGAACCCAGTTCACAAGAAGGATCAATAAACAGAAAAACAGCACGATGACCTATTTATATTCATAAAGAAAAAGGAAGATCACAGTTGACACATGATCATGGCCTTTGGCACCCCATTGCCCCTGATTGGATAGTGTGCTCTATGAATTACTGTATATTTGTGCTGTGCTCGTCAAAATAAAGGTTCTTGTGTACATCTTTAGACAGTGCAATGTTAACACAAATTGTGACAGACAGACAAGACGAAACTACGTTATGATCACATACCATACTTCTACTGGCGGCTATGACGACCTTTAGCTTCATTATAGCTTCATTATGCTCTTACCGAGTGGTGCCGCACATGATTTTGTTTTATGATCTTTAAGGACAATAAAAATGTTTTTCATATCAAATTAACAACCTTTCATTCATTTTGAAATGTTCTGCTGGTGCATGGATCATAAAGTAATGCAAGAGAAAAAGATCAAGAAAAGATTAATTAATTCAATGTAACAGCATATTGTAGTGACTGTTAATGTGCAGCTGAGAGACTAAAACAATCCGTGTATCATCTGATCATTCAA
>JARJLU010013898.1:0-12095 GCA_030272975.1 Sparidentex hasta
GCTGTATTTTGTGAAACTGTGACGTTATCGCACCATAAATACTCCTGCAGATCACACACCTTAAAATTAAAGTGTAACATCACAATAGACAAATAGAAATATGACAAATCTTTAAATATAGAAGCTTTAAAATGCCAAATATGTGTAAATAAGGTGGTTAATGCAGCAGCAGCAGCACTGGTACGTTTAAGCTCCTGCGGTGACGTCAGAACGACATTTAATGAGATTAAAATACCACAAACACAAACACAGCAAATACACAAACTGTAACTCTGGTCGACTGACATCATCAGCTGATATCTGTGTGGATGTTCTCAGATTTATGTGATAATTAAGCTTTTATTTCAAGATTATAATGCAGAAAAAGAGTATTTTATGCTGATATATTGATGTTGGAATTGATTCACTGGCTTAAATTTGCCACAGATCTCTAATTAAAGAGGCTTAAAGTGTCATTAAGTGCACTAACATGAAAATAAGGTTATTAGTTGGTGCGTCAGATGTTGTGTAAGAGCGAAACGATGCCTGAAACGATGAAGTTAAGCTCTTGTAGGGACGTACGTAGAGTATGACTCTGTACGCAGCGTTTTCTGGTAAATCAAAGCGCCATAAAGTCCCAAAAATGTCACTTAAATTTCCCAAACGTGTGCTACAGATCTCGCTGCAGCTCACTTCGTTTTCACAGCCGCTTCGTCTGCAGGTTATTTCATTTGTATTGATCACTGTGCAGCTTTTAAACCGGCAGAATGAGCAGAACGTCCTCCTCATTTAGGACAGAAGTGAATGAATAGATTATGAAATTAACTGGATTTAAATGATGCTGATGTGCTTATTAGTTTCAGCTCTACAAGAATGTGACAGTGAGATTATATTGAGGCTGGTCAGAACACGAATAAGACGCGAAACGGCGCCGTTAACGTGGCAGTCGGGTCTCAGTCAGGACGACTCTGAGGTTGTTGTGGTGCAGAGTGAAGCAGCTGTCTGTCCTGATTCTGGTCTGATTTGAGGATTTTGTGTCTTGACGTGAAAACAAGACAGCGATGGATGCAAACAGGCGCTGCCAAAGTGTGGGATTGTTCTAAAAAAAGGAGCCTTGTCGTCTGAAAAAACGTGGAGGGAGACGGAAACAAAAACACGCTCTCCAGTTCTTCCTTCCTACAAGTTCTGAATCTTGATAAAGAGCAGGAGGCGGTGCCGCCGAGGCCACCGCATGATTCAGGAAGAGCCTACGTCTGTGTGTGTGTGTGTCCACTTCCTGTATGAGGTGTCACAAGGGCTGCATGGAGAAATGTGTGTGTGTGTGTGTGTGTGTGTCACTCTGTAGGCAGATTGCGAACAATCAGACCTGATTCATGATAGGCTGAAACGCAAAGAAATGCACTGAGTCACAGCCAGCTTCTCTTTTTCTTTTTTTTTTTCCCTCTCTCGCCTGCTGACGTGTTCGTACCTGCTCACACTTTCACCACGCAGCCTCCCTCCACCTGCCCGAGAAACTGACCTTTGACCTTCTGCGTTTCACCTCTGAGCCTTTTTCAACATGCGGTCGACGAGTCTGATAGCCGAGTTGTCGTACTGGCTTTTTTTTTTTTTTTTTTTTTCCTCCTCGGACGCCACAGGGACAAAAAAAAACACTCAGACACACAAAAGGAGCGAGGAGTGAAGTTGTGGAATGAAAAAGAGACTCTTTTGTAGGATTCATGCCCTCAAGACAAGATCACTCAACACACACACACACACACACACACACACACACACACACACACACACAGAAAGACGAGACAGACGATGCACTTGTGTGGTGAAATGGGGAAACAAAGATGAGCGCAGATCAACATGGCTGCAGCCGTGACGCTGCGTGGAAATGGCAGCATTAGATGAAACATCATTCGAGGCGACACACCACATTATTAATAATGATTTTGTTCTGTGTCGCAGAAAAAGCTTGATGATTTATAATTTCCTTGAAACACGAAGTCGTGCTTGCTTCATCCAGGCGACGGCTGAGTACAGATGTTCTGAGCTGGTATCAGGTCCGTCACGTTGGTATTCATCAGCTGTGTAAAATGTTCAGCTAAATATTAAAAACATGTAAAAATATTCACATTAAAGAAGGTGGAAGCAGAGAATTAATGTGTTTTCTGAGTGAAAAGTCGCTGAAACGGATCTTAAAATAGCACTAATACATGAATTGAATCATTTCGGCGATGAGATGTCGCCTGTTTAATTAAAAGCCACTGAGCAGTTTGTCTGCTTGTGTTTTTTAAAGCGTTTTGCTGACATGGAGAAGAAATCCAGTTTCACATCACCATGATGATATGATGCTGAATATCTCTCAGCCTTAAATAAGGTCAGACATTTCTTTTAAATAATTTAAAGCTCAATTACTTCTTTGCTCATGTAAATTCATAATCTTTGGACAAAACAAACCTCATTTAAAGACTCTCAGTTTTCTTTTTTCCCCACACGGTTAATCAGTTTATCACCAAACGAACGGTTAATTAACATAACAGAAAACTGGAGCTCCAGTTCTGAAAAATGCAAACAGAGTCTCTCTCCAGAAAACAAAAGATAATCTGGATAATCTGCAGTCTGAGCTGGGCGCATTGTTTTCACTTTAATCTGGATATTGGCTTCAGTCTCCCAGTTTGTGCGAGTGTGATTTGAGTTTGATCTGATTTGATTTGACTCTTGCAGATTAAGTTACATCAGATCAGATAAATGCTAATATTGCATAAATATGAAAGCGTTTCTCTACATCCTGCATAACATTTAATATACATTCACTATATTTAATTAAAACCTACATACACACTGAGAAAAGGCACAATATTTGACGTTATTAATGGAAATTAAGAAACATTTTGATTTCACAATCTAAGCTCCATTTACTTCCATTGTATCAGGGTGTAAATCTCAGGTATTTGGCAGATTGTGTGACTCATCAACCGATCTGAGTTAACAATTCAAATGCTTCATCTTCTGTGGAAGTGCCGCCTCTTCGTCTTGTGTTTATTTGTTTGTTATCCGATGTGATCATGCACGCCCACCAGCAGGGCTGGGAATTGTTGCTGATACATGAAGAACTGTAAAAACTGTTTCCCGACGGTGTTTTTTAGTCTGAAATTAGTCGACGTTTTGATGTAATTCAGGAAAAACAAGCTAGACCACAAGTTTCTCTGTGCGACATCAAGCACTTGGCTCGAGAACGTGAGACACATTAGTCATTTAAATGTGGCCTTTTATTCTCAAATATGTAAAAATGACTAAGAGGAGGAAAAACACATGTTAATGTAGGTGTAAATTAATAACAGTCCTCTGCAAAAAATGAGGAAGAAGAAGAAGAAGAAGCCACAACCACAGACAGAGCGGATTACACACTGTCTGATCTCCGTGTGGTTCACTGTAATATAAATTACATGTTTGTGTTTTCTGAACCTGCCAGTGTTTACAGCAGATGTCTGTGAACGCACCACTGAACGAGTGACTGCAACGTCACCAGACTCCCTTAACAAATCGCACAATTTGAAAAGTCGTTTCATGAGGAGAAACTCCACAAAAACATTTGTTAAACGGCCACGACAGGTTCTGAATCATTGTGTCCTTGTTGTAAATTCAGCATCAAACCAGAAGCTGAAGTTGTTTGTCTCCTTGTAAAAAGTGTCAGTTTGTGGCAGCATGTCTGTACCAGCCTGTCTGCTTCTGTGTCTAAAGTGCTAAAGTCTTACCTGCCAACATTGATCAGCTGTTTGAACACACTGTTTACACTGATTTCACCATTTACACTCCATTTCTGGTATAATACAGCATTTTATTGACGTATTTAGCAAATACAGGGAACAGCAACCGATATAGGCTCCTTCCTCACCAGACTCCCTTGAAGAATCGCTCAATTTAGTGAGTTGGTGAGTTAGGAGATACTTTATAAAGTTTGTGAAAATCTGTCTCTGACAGTTTTTTAATCATTTGGGCCTTCTTGTTTAATCTGCAAATGTTTTACATTAATTCTTCCTCTCTTTGTGTAAAAAAAACATCATGTCTGTCTGTCTAAGTGATGTACAGGCTTATTTGCATATGGAGCCTGTTCACAAGTGGCCACTCAGGTTCATGTCAGGTGTGAACTGAGCCGTCCAGATCAGATCAGATTATGATCGGATCACTCAGGACTGATTGAGCTTTAAGTGAAACCATGGCAACCTGGTGCTTGTTGTTTTACATTATATCCCCCCCAAAAAAACACCTTGGAGAATGATTATCCTCCAAATTTAAAGAAAGACGAAGAACAACAAAAGCTTTTTCATTTTGTTTTTCACACTCCCGTGCAGAAATCTGCTACGACCCTCCGGACATGGAGACAGAAAAAACAAATTAGACAGTTTAAATTTGTATTTGGGCGTCACAGTTGGTGAGGGAGAGAGTCCCACAGCGTCATCACTGACAGGCTGCTCGGTTTTTACCCGTGGATCCTTCATGTAGGCAAAGCAACAGCTTCTCTCCACTTCCTCTCCACCTACATCTCTGCATCCATCACTCGTCCTGCCTCCCATCGCTTCTCCTCTCTCATCACTCTTTCGCCCCGCTGTGCACATTTCAGGCTCATCCTCCCAGCGCCACACTTACCGGCAAAGTAAATAATCACCATAATCGCTTTTATTGTTATTATTGTTTTTTGTCAGGCAGGAGTATCAGTGTCTGAATCACAGCTGTCGCTCCAGCAGGGAAGCAGACAGGCTGCTAATCTTCCTTACGTAATGCTAATTCATATCTGTTGTTGTTGTTGTGTTTCCTTTTGGCCGAGCAGACGAGGTAGAATCGGTCGGAGTCTGGTGGCCCTGCTGATAAATCTCACGTTGTGACCGTCTGGGGACTTTATAAAAAACCAAAAAAAAAACCAAAGTGAACTCTGGTTTTAGCGAGCAGAAGGGAGATGATGAGGCGGTTTTCAAAATAAAAGACGCCTAACTGTTTTTAGCAGCGCACTTCACATCTGAATAGTGACACCAGGTGAGTCTTTACGCAGCCCTGTAGACGTACGACACACTGCAGAGTGACTGAGGACGACGCAGACTTAAATGAGATCTGGATCAGAAGTATAAGATCGTCTGAGAGCTACTGAAGGAAGCTGCTGCTGATAAGAATCTCAAGACCTTTAAATAAAAGAAACACCAAGAGCTTTGTCAGTTTTCATCGTCTCAAACAAAGATTAGTTATTAAAAATGTACATTCAGACCCTCAATCACGCCTACAGGCCGTCTGAACACCATCCAAACCCTCCCGCAGGTGTTCAGTCCGATCACACATGAGAGGACGTTTATTTCTGTGTCCGACAGTTTGAAGCACCTGCGTTCGTTATGTTACCTGTCTTGTTTATTTTACCGTTGCAGGTGTTTTCAATCTCTGTGTAATCCAGAAACAAAGTCCACCAGAAAACAAGCTCAGAGGAGAATAGTTCTGCGTTTCTTGCAGAAGTGAAATGAGACGACAGATGACCTCTCGCTTAGCTTAGAGATCTCTGAAAAAGAAAGTAAACACGACATCTCAGGCGCTGGAAGTGAAACTCACTGTGCACGATTATATATTTAAACTATTTTGAATACTTATAATAGTTTACCTTCATATGCCATATTCAGAAATGTTTACCATATCAGTGTTTTCTATCTTTTTGCTTCAGCTCAACATCAGCTGTGTGACCAAGCAATCTTTTTTTTTTTTTTGTTTGTTGCCTTTTCACACACTGAATCAGCACGTTGCACCAAGAAACACACAGAAACATAAAATCAACTCGTCAGAAATCTCCAAGTTCTCATCACGTTATTTCAAAACCGTGATACTATTTTAACAACCGAGTCGTAAATCTGGACTGATGAGAGAAACCAGCCTGTTCAGTCGGAGATGTGGAGGCATTTTTTCAGGCTATTGTTCAGGTGAACGTGTTTCAACATGAAGCCGTGACGTCGCGGCAGGTGTGTGTGTGTGTGTGTTAATGTGTGACGTCTCTGTCTGTTGTGTGTGATTACAGGATGCGCATCACGACCCGGAGGACCTGGTGGGCGAGGACGACTCCATGCCCGTCTGCACCGTGAGTCCGCCTCACATTCTTGGTTTTATGTATCTGATCACACACAGCGGAGGCTCCAGACTGTGTTTGGAGGTTCCTGTTAGTCCTGCCTGACATTTAGTGGGCTTCAGTTGTAAACACAGCGAGCGCTCTGTTTGTACTGACAACACTGTTACACTCTGAACTCAGTGATGGCAGCTGTCTTCCTGCATGTGTGTGTGTGTGTGTGTGTGTGTGTGTCAGCTACAATAATGCAGTCATGAGTTCGACCTGCTGTTATTGACGAGTTTGTGACCTCGCCTGTGTGTTTGTGTTTGTGTTTCTGTGTGATACTCTCGCAGAGCTTCGGTTGCAAGTCGCACAAAAGCTCAGTTTTTTCTTTCTTTCTTTTTTTTTTTTTGATGATATTATCCACTGTTTGGGAAAACTGACGCCTACTCCTGCAGGATAATTGCTGGTATGAAAGTGAAGCGTAAGTGCGCCTCACTATTAAAGTCATGAGTCATCCTAAAGCAACAAATCCTCCCTCAGATCCTCGGCGCTGCTCGATATCATCACTCAAGTCTCGGTGTTCATCACGTCCCGGGAGTTATTTAAGGGTTAGATGTCGTTGTTGTTGTTGTTTATTCTTTCAGTCAGCTTACATCATTCACACGGACGCCATTTTCCCTCTGACATCACACCCGGGGTGGGAAGTTCAAATGTCAACTGTAAAGACGACGGATAGTTAAAATCTTCCTGGGTTCAAGTTTCAAGGTCACGCAACTCGAAACCAGCAGTCAGGAGGTTCAATCCTGCTCCTGATCTGATTGGTTGAAATTAGCTTGTGATCGACGGCGCTAAACGATAATTTCGTCCAATCACCTGTGAAGTATTTTGTGTTTCCGCCCTTTTCCAAAAAGTTTCTAGAGGTCACATCCACAGAGAGAAGTCACAGCTTGGTACAAGTTACGACGTATTTATTAATTCCTGTATTTTGTTGACACATGTGAGTGTTACCTATAATATAATAATGATCGTCTGTTGTTCGTGTGTTCGACTTGTTGCCGTCCACATCCGATCCGCCACTCGCTGTCTGAAACTGACACCAGTCTGTCGTTACGTTTCAGCACACGTCAGGTTGAACTCTGGACAGAAATCTGAATTGTGATCTGGATTGATGGATCGTATCCAACCAGGATCAGAGGAGAGCTTGTCTGAGTCGGCCGCCTGATTATTCCTCAGCAGCGGTTCAGCGTGTTTCATCTGCACTCGAGGGCGAATTTACTTGACATTTGAATATTAATGGAGACATTTGAAAACTGTGAGCGCAGCGGACTGTGTCGTCTACACAAGCAGCAGGTCTCACTGCAGTTTTGCCTTTTACGAGAAGAGTGTTTCCACCTCGAATAAAACCGAATTTAACTTCGATCTTACTTTCAATGTGTCTTTCTAGCTGTGTGTGTGTGTGTGTGTGTGTGTGTGTGTGTGTGTGTGTGTGTGTGTGTGTGTGTGTGTGTGTGTGTGTGTGTCGGCGGCAGGCAGGCAGGGCAGCTGCACGCATCGATTTTTAAATGCAGAGGAGATGGTTTATGGATCCACTGTCTGAGAAAGAGCTGAGCACTCATTACCTCACTCTCTGGAGTCTGCAGCGCACACACACACACACACACACACACACGCGCACACACACACACACACAGGAAGAGAGAGTTGGAGGCAAGAAGCCAGAGGTGAAAATGGTATGAGCGTCACTTCATGCGTGTGTGTGTGAGGATGAATATATTACAAAGCTGTTAATGAGTGAGTTCGACTGTTCCACCGGCTCAACTGAGTGTGAAATGTGTGTGTGTGTGTGTGTGTGTCTTCTGTGTGTGTGTGTGTGTCTTCTGTGTGTGTGTGTGTGTGTGTGTGTGTGTGTGTGTGTGTGTGTGTGTGTGTGTGTGTGTGTGTGTGTGTGTGTGTGTGTGTTGTCTCAGGTTAAAGGGAGGTAACGAGGCATCGTTTGCTCTCTGTGTCACGCTGCTCAAAATCTTGACTGTGAAACTGACACACGAACTGAACACATAATGCATCCACTAAACTGGAGGCGCTCGGAGTAGAGCGCATACCTCCGCCAAGCCCCAACACTCCCTCTTTATACTCACTCATAGATACCTGCCATCTAAATACACCTGATCTTAGTCATTAATCCTCAACATATTCTTTAAAATCTCTGGTCAAACTGAATTCCTCCTCCTCACAGTCGTATTAAACACGCCTTGTTTGGGCCTTCAGGGGCTCCGTAGTAATAACTTTTCTGTTTACGCTCTAAGCTTTTGAATACCTGATCAGTTTTGCACATAATGCTACAATAAGTGGCTGTAACCTGCTGAAGAAAAGGTCCAGAACTTCAGGTGCTGCTGAGTCAAATGATGTATGACGCTCGATGCTGATGTAGAAACAGAGCCGGAAAGACTAAATGAAGTCGGGAGGCGTCTTCGAGGGTTAAAATCCTCGAACTGCCTCTTGATGACTTGAAGCTCTCAGTGGTTCTCACAAGTATAGAGGCAAAACAACACACACACACACACACACACACACACACATACACACACACCTCAACACTCATTCACAGACACACTCACTCGCTCGCTCATTATCAAATCACACACACACATTTCAGCACCTACATCACAGTCACATTTGAGTCTGATGCTCATTGTTGAGTCGATAACGCGCTCTCACACTTCATCATCGGCGCTGGTTCGGATGTGACTGCAAGACGGCAGCACACTCAGCACACACACTGACTGCACCGCTCACTGTTGAGTCAGTAGCACACACACACACACACACGCACACACACACACACACACACACACACACACACACACACACTCACTGACGCCCCCAGCGAGGCATAAAATGTTTTCCAGACAGCGTTATGAACATCGCTGCTCTCTGAGGGACTGACTAACATCTGCTGCCATCTGCTGCTGCTCAGCTGTGTGTGTGTGTGTGTGTGTGTGTGTGTGTGTGTGTGTGTGTGTGTGTGTGTGTGTCTGCATCTGTGTGTGTGTGTGTGTGTGTCTTTGTGTTGGACAGACAGTGTCATGTTTGGGCCCAGGATGAGGTCACTCATTCACGGTGGGAGAGACACTGACCACCGACTTTAACCCAGACACACACACACACACACACACACACACACTCGTCAGTAAACTATGAGCAGTATTTTGACTCAGATCTCCTGTTTTGTTTTTTGGAGGATTGTTCAGGAGAAATTCGACGTGTTCGCGCTAAAACTCATGAATATTTTTCACTTTGTCATAAAAGTCATATTGATGAGTAAAGTGATAGTTTAACTCTCCGTCTTGTCGCTGCGTTGGTTATAATCTGGTCAGGACTCTTTCCTGTAACTGATCGACTGACCGTCGCCTCTCGCGGCCGGCTGAACTCTGACACGTCTCTTTCCGAGCCACAGACGAGCGTGTTTGAGTCTGACTGAGTCGTCTGTGTGACTTCGGCTCAGAGGGCGAAGCAGCAGTTTGTTCAGCAGCAGGACGAGCTGAACATCTGGAGGAAACAGGTGTCGAGTTTTCTGCTCGACCTGAGAAGTCCAGCAGCAGGAAAAGATGAAAAGAAAGCATCAGACGGGCCAAGATCACTGGACCGGTCTGTGTTTCTGATAGTATCATCAGAATCTTTTGGTTTAATCGATCCAGAGTCGTTCTCGTTAACATGAACTTGCTGGTGGGAGCAAGTAGATGCTTCACTGACCCTCAAGAAATCAGTCCAGACGTCCAACAAGCAGAACAACACAACATTTTGTCTGTTTTCATGCTCCAGTGTGTTCGGTCCGCCTGTTCAGCAGGACGGCACGCAGAAGTCATCTGGGCCGAGACTCGTGACGCTGAAGCGTTCAGAATATTTGACCTTTTTCTTCGTGTCCTCAAACTGAAGCGTGATGGGAGCGAAGAGCGAATCACAGCCGTTCACACCAACGTAACGTCAGCTCCGTGATTATCTTCAGCGGCTGATCACAGCGAGACGAAACATGTCGCCTGCAGGATCTTTTCACAGCGTCTTCTGTTCGCTGTGCACGATGGTCTCTGGTTGCACGTGCAGCTCTCCCAAGTTGTTTTTGAAGTGGTAGAGCAGCTTTCTGTGTTCGAGGCCTCAGTTTCTTGGCTGTTTTTGCATCGGCTGGTTCTTGTGGCGCTCGACACTTTCCTGTTTACTGATAACAAAGTAAAATTACCTGTTTCGTCCGACCGATTGTCCCAAATCCGACGATGTTGACCGGATGGTTGAACTGATCTCACCTGAGGCGACTGTTTGATATTTGCAGCACTTTGCCGGACGCTCTGCCTCTTTGTGCTCCTTCAAACAGGCTAATGTAGTTTAAAGTTGGAGGTAAATAACGACGTCTGACGCGACACGCGGAGCCTCGTTTCACCTGTCAGCCTGTTCGTCCGGACAGATTATTCACTGCACCCCCAAATATGTCATGAATTCTCTTATTACAGACGTCACTTTTCAGATTCAATAAATCATTGCACGACCTCCAGGGTGTGTGTGTGTGTGTGTGTGTGTGTGTGTGTGTGTGTGTGTGTGTCTCTCGTTGGCAGATGGTGTTTAATCTTCTCCGGCCATCTGGACCGACTTTCTCTGGCGTCTTTTAAACGCCCACACACACACAAACACATGGCACTCCTCCCTCTTATTCAACATGCTCAGGTGTGTGTGTGTGTGTGTGTGTGTGTGTGTGTGTGTGTGTGTGTGTGTGTGTGTGGTGTGTGTGTGTGAGGGATCAGACAGTCGAGACGTTCTGTGGAAACTCATCCACTTGTTATTTTAATGGTTTCAACCTCTGAACTTGGTACAAGAAGCAGTAAACTCTGTTGGTCTCTCTCTCTCTCATTGTGTGTGTTTGTGTAGTGTGTGTGTGCGTGTGTGTGTGTGTGTTGTGTGTTTGTGGTGTGTGTTAAAGTCCAGACAAGGGCATAATAACAAAAGGAGTCAGTTTGGGACATGCTGTTAGTTCCCGTTCTGTAAAAGGAACTATTTTTACGTCGGGTTCGGCACTTAGCGGTAATTTGCCTGCATCTGTGGTCATCCTTGTGTGTGTGTGTGTGTGTGTGTGTGTGTGTGTGTGTGTGTGTGTGTGTGTGTGTGTGTGTGAGGGAGGGAGGAAGTGTGTGTGCTCGGGCCTAAACACCTAAAATGGAAACCTCCGCCCCACCCACACTGGCTAGAGTGGTTATTGATGGATGCAGAGAGAGCGAGAGAAAGAGGAAATATTGATTGATAGGAAGAGGCACACAGCGAGGGAGGGAAAGTGTGTGTGTGTGTGTGTGTGTGTGTGTGTGTGTGTGTCTGTCTTTGTGTGTGTGTATTAGTGAGAGGAGGCACATAATAAGCGAACAAGAGAAAGAAGAAGAAGAAAGACTTTTGTGTCCTCCCAGTTTAGCTTGTCAGGATCAGTTGGTACATTCCTCTGTGGTAATGGGCAGAGTTAGTGTGTGTGTGTGTGTGTGTGTGTGTGTGTGTGTGTGTGTGTGTGTGTGTGTGTGTGTGTGTGTGTGTGTGTGTTCTCCCTCGCTCGTTTTCTGTGGAGACAGGGCAACCCAATCCTCAGCAATGCCCTGGCTGTGCTCAGCACAATTCAGCAACAGCTATACCTAATCACACCACACAGAGGTGGTTCTGCTTATACTCTGTGATTGTAAGTGTGTGTATGCATGTGTGTGTATGTGTGTGTTTGGGGTGAAGGAATGTGTGTTGAAGAGTGAACAGTGTGTGTACACATACAACCGTGCATGCGTGTGTGAATGTGTGCACACACACACACACACACGCACAGCTTTGCAAGGCTTTTAAAGGAGAGACTGTTGATCCCTCCACAAGCAAGCGAAGCGGCTTACATCTTTCTGTTACAGAGGATTGGAGGTGCATTCTAATACAATTACGCTGACGGAAAAAAAAAAAAGTGCTCGCATAGGAGGGAGGTGATGTAGCAACATCTGCGTCTCGACGCCGTCCAAAGGCGCTTCAGCGGTGACATATAGACAAAGAG
>JARJLU010013898.1:22115-26897 GCA_030272975.1 Sparidentex hasta
AATACTCTAACGGTGTCTGAGGAGAAGTGACTGATGATGAAGCTCGGAGGTGTGAAGGAACAGGAACAGGAAGTCCAAACAGGACCGGCAGCGTCATGCTGATGGAGTGTTTGAGTCGGAGTTTATTGTTTTGAAAAAGATCTGTGTACTGAGAGGGAACGGTAGACAGAGTAGACCTGAGATATCCAGCGTCAGACTGACTCTTCTGTACAGGAGCGACTGCTTCCTGTTGGATGTTTTGTCCTTTTAGCTGTTGATGGTTTGCAGCAGCTGCGGGTGTTCGACCTGTTTGCACGGTGGAAAGACGTCTCAGCCTCACTGCAGCAGCACCGTCAGCTTCTCTGCTGTTTGTCTGCTGACTCACCATGTTACAAATATCATAATTCCACATAAACACGGCTGAGCACAAACTTCCTCTGCTCTTCATAAATTCTTCAGAAGAAGAAAATCTCCCTGCAGCAGCACACACACACACACACACACACACACACACACACACACACACACGCCGACTCATGTTGGTTCCCTCGTCTCACCGCAGGTTAAAAACCGTGTGCTGAGTTTATGTTAATCTGATACGACGGCCGTAATGTGTCCGTCGGGGAGGTCTGCTGCTGCCGTCTAACAGCATCATCCTGATTCACTCACTCATGAGACGTCTTAATTAGATCTGATGGTGGACAGATGATGCAAAGTGCCGCGTCCTCGCCAGCTGTTACTGATGGAGCCGCTACAGCTGGACGCCGTCACATTTTAACACACATCACAAAGAAACAGTTGATTCCTGACATGAATACAGTTGTTTTATTTTATTGCAAGTTTCCTGAAATTGTCGGTTAAAACGTGCAAAAGAGGCGTTATCGAATCTCCAGAACGTAAATCTGAACGAAGAATAAGACACATTCTGCATCATGACGACAAGACAAGAAGTCCTCGAGGTTATCGGAGAAAGAATCTGTGAATCTGAAATCTAACTCGAGACTGGAGAACTGCTCCCGGACAAACCGGTCGAGCTCCGTCTGCTGATGGAGCTGATGTGATGTGATCAGAAGCTGCAGTGTGTCGAGATAAAGAAGGAACCTGGACGCTCGGCTGGTCGCTTCATTACACGAGAGGCGACCGACGAACAGGTTGTGTGTGATTCTCTGCACAGTGGAGATGGAAATAAAAGATAACAGGGACAATGACAGGTTAGAGGGGCAGGTGAAGTGTGTGTGGACGCATGCAGGTGTGCACGTTAGTGTGTGTGTTTGTGTGTGTGTGTGTGTGTGTGTGTGCGTGTGTCTTCAGAGCACAGGTGCAGGGTTTGCAGTTTTAATCCTGTGATTAAGAGGTGCTACATGAGCATCCTGTCGCCTCGGCTCTGATCCTCCATCTGTGTTCTGACTCATGAACACACACACACACACACACACACACACATACACACACACGCACACACACACACACATAAACACAAATGTCAACATTCCTAAACTCGTCAGCATTTCAAACATTTCACGATCTATTTCTTTCGCGGACAGTCAGCAGCAGCGGCGTTCAAACCTTTTTGTTCGTTTACCGGCTGCTCGTCTGTGATCCGCTCAGTCTGGACGGAGAATCTCATTTACATACGGCGCTGAGATGTTTCCACGCCTGCCGCTGATTACATGCAGCGTTAATCTCGTGTTTGCGTGAACATGCGTGGCTGAGAATATACCTGAAGTGTTTCTTCTCTCAACACCTCGGAGAGATGAGAACATGTTTCTCTGCTATTTCAAGCTTTCGCAAAACAAACCTCTCAAAAGCAGAACGGATGAAATTTAAATCAGCAACAAGTTTTTACTGTAGTATTTTTCTATTTTCTTCTACTTCGCACTTCTTCTCTGCTGTATTTCAGAGGGTGAAACTGAATCCTGAAATATCCAAATCGCAGAAGTTGCCATTTAAGATAAAACGTTGAATTTTTGAGAAATGTCGCTGAAAATTTCATCATGATTTTGATTTTGAAAGAAAAGCAAAATTGATCATTCAACTGATCGTGAACAGTTTCAGTCTTAAACCTGCAAAACTAACCAATTATCAGGGCCGATATTCAGCTTTTTATTTATTCATTTTAATTTTAATATGAACGTCTTCCTCTCTCTCTCTCTGTGGTCTCACATCTCAAGAACCAGCTGAACATCACTGAATGATCTGAATCTGTAAAGTAAACTTTCTCTTCGCTGGACTAGTTTGACGACTCCAGCAGATAGTAGCAGAAAATGAAACTGCTGCTATCAGAGAGTGAAATATTTTGGTATCGGCTGATCTGAGAACAGCACATTGACTCCAGCGAACGAGGCGATCAGACTCTCAGAGATCTGTGATGGAGGCCGGATATTTTCACAGCTTCACAACAGATTTATTGTCTAAAGTGACTTCAGCGAACTGATCCAGGAAACTCAGATTTAAAGTAGTCGCCCTGAAAACATCGTCAGTCAATCCCTCATCATAATAACCCCAGTATGACTCTATTTTACCACTTTATGCAGCCGGTTCAACATTGATGGAGCCAGATGAGACGCAACAGTAATCTAATATATGTTAACATGTGTTATACAGAGTCGCCCTTTAATTGTGCTGTACAATTCAGGCTCACAATTTAGATTTACTCTTTTAGATATTAATATATAGCTCATTTATTGGCCGTATTGTGGTTTGGATGCTAATTAGATTTATAGTGCAGCTTTCTGTACTTGTACTGAATTCAGGCTGGACTCAGTTTATAATGAGGTTTTAGTTCTCTCATTCAATTAAAGCGTCCGAATATTTCCTCCACATGTGGCTGCAGCCCCTCCCACTCCAGCCTGTGACCTATAATAAGGAAAACAGAAGAAGAAGAGAGAGAGAGGTGCAAACCGGAGAGGAGAGGTGAGAACGGTTCAAATAAAGATAGAAAGAAGTGAGGAAGTAGGAGGTAACGAGGGAGGAGAGGAGGGAGGGAGGGAGGGAGGAGAGGAGGGAGGGAGAGAGAGGAAGAAGTGTCAGGGACGAGCAGCAGCCGGCTTCATCCTGGCAGTCGAAGCGCAGGAGCATGTTGGCGCCGCAGAGCCTCAGCCGCCGTCGGGACTACAGGACCCATCATGCACTGGGACACCAGACAGCCAGCAGGTCACCCACCTGGGAAGCACAGGTACGGAAAGGAAAGAAGGAAGGAGGGAGTTTTGAAGGAGGTAGAAAAACACAGACGGAGGACGGGTTGGGAAGCGTGGAGCAGAGAGGATGATGGGAAATCGGGGAGAGGACGGCGACGGGAGGAAGTGCAGCAGCCTGGATGTTTGTTTACCTGTTTAATGCATCAATATCCTGAGAACGACAAGGAAGAGCGAGCTGGGAAGATGTAGGAAGAGTTCGAAGGAAGGATGGTGTCACTGAGTACACACACACACACACACACACACACACACACACACACACACACACACACACACACACACACACACACACACACACAGTATGGGATCATTAGTCACTCAGCTACAGCGGGGAGCAGGTATCGGGGGTGGCTCCATGACAACTGTGCATCTGTGTGTGTGTGTGTGTGTGTGTGTGTGTGTGTGTGTGTGTGTGTGTTTGTGTGTGTGTGTGTGTGTGTGTGTTGTAATTCCCCACCGAGCAGATGACGAACGTTCGGGAAGCCTGTTCAACCTGTTGTGTGATTCACTGACGTGTGAAGAGAAACTAAAGGAAAACACGTCTTTTTTAAAAAAAACAACACACAATTATTTATAAACTACATTTCCCAGAATGCATTTCACAAAACAACCCATGCCTGAACCTGCTTCACTCGAGATGAAGTGTTGATGCTCAGAAATACATCGGACTTCAGATGTAACAGACCTCACCTGTGCTGCGGCTCGCTGCTTGCAATGCATTCTGGTCTACTGAGGCTAAAAATGGGTCTGGAAATTGGTTTGGTTTCTCATTACGTACACTTAGAAACTTAGAAATGTCCTGATTTTAGAAAGAGAAGTCGTCAAGAAACTAAAGATCTAACACAACAACGTGTATTTTTCCCTTGAAAGCTGAGCGTGAACTGGCGTCAGACAGAATAAGAAAGAGGAGCTGGAGGTCAAGAGGACAAGTACGTCAGAAAAGGTCAAATCAGAGACTCCACAATAAAAATGTTAAAGGAAAGATGTTACGATGGATGAGAGAACACAGATATTGGTCAGAGAAAGACTGTGGGAAAAAAAAGTGTTAATGACAGATGAACTGAAGTTTGAGGTGTTTGGATGACAAAGAAGAACATTTGATGAGATGCAGAACAAATGAAAAGATACTGGAGGAGTGTTTGATGCCATCTGTCAGCTCGGTGGAGGAAAAGTTCACTGATATGAGATGAGACGAACAGTCCACGTGTTGTTTCCTCCAGCACAGTAACAGAGTTCAGGCTCTGACATGGACTCAGAGTATCAGAGTAAAAAGTCTCCCTCTGAAGGACATTTGTGCTCAAAGCTAACTGAAGCTCACGTCATATTAATAGAATTCAAAGACTATTAAAGTTAAAGGTAGAATCAGTAGGATTTGTCCCAGCTGTTCCTGAATGCACCACAAAGACAGTTGATTGTTGAGTCTCATTCCCAGGACGTCAAATAGACACATGTTGGGTTGGTAAAGCGTCCCGAGCAGCAACAAAGAGAGAAAATCAGAAACTCTCTGCAGATACGAGACACTAACACGCCTTTTCTCCACATTCCAGCCTCCCTCTCTGTCTGTTTACGGCTTCTTACGGCTTTTACGTCTTTGTCTCGTCTCGCT
>JARJLU010013903.1:5351-105584 GCA_030272975.1 Sparidentex hasta
GGGGGGGGGAAGTTCACCGAAGACATTTTTCTTTTTGGTTGTTCATTTATTCATAAGTTGCCCAAGACCCACATTACTGTTGTTAGGTCCCGCAATGTTGCTTTGTGGGCTGAAGTGTGGGACATTTACCTTTTATTTGATGATTGAAGGATCTGTTTAGACTGTGAACACCATCGGACCTTCTCACTCCTGTTCCACGCAGCCTGCTAACCCTCACACACTGATGTTATCTCTTTGTCTGTTGCAGCACTGTTACTACCTACACTGGTGGATCAGAGGTGGAACAAATCTGTCATTTAGCCTCTGTAACTGTGAGGTGGAATATCGATGCAAGATTCCTGCCTTGAAAAGGCCATGTGAATGGGGCCATTGATTACCAGTTTGATCCACAAAAACTAATGTGGTAAAATCCTAATTTTCTCATAAAAAATATGATCATTAAAGTTATCATGGGAAGTTACTTGGGTTCTCATTCTTTCCATCCATTAGCTTGAAATGACTTGAAGCTAAATTAGTCTGTCACAGCATGCTCCCATCAACGTTTAACTGGCCTCATTCTGCCTCACACTGGGCTGTCAGACCCATTCATCAGTAATAGCCAATTACAGAAAAGAAAACCTGGTGTTTTCCCCCGTGAAGCTCAGTGAGATTTCAGAAGACTTGGTCGGTCTAAGCACTCCTTTTACCAGCACCAATCCAAAGCCCCTGAGCACACCTTCACCACAACAAGACCGCAGGCAAAGACTGCTACAGTGGTTCTATTTGCATTTGTTCATGCATTTAATACTAAAGGGAGAACAGGAATGGGAACAGCAGGAGACGGTAACACCAGAAAATTCAGGTTGCTGTGATTTGGCTATAGTGGTAGGTTAATACCAGCAAGCCCTCCACTCTAAATGGGTTGTATGCCATTGAGATTAAACATGGGGAGAGATAATAAAGCCTAGAGAGTTACAAGAAACAATAGACACACATTACTTCATCTTTGAAGAAAAAACAGACAATTAACAGTCGATCTCAGTTTAAGTTCAGGTCTCAAATTTGGCAGAACCAGGCGAGTTCAGTCATACCTCATCATATCATGATGAGGTAATGGTATGGGTTGAGAGATCTGCTTCAGAGAGCTGGATTATGATGCAAGATGGGTTTGGATAATTACATATTGAAACACTATGACACTATTTTTTTGTAACTAACTCTCAAATGGAATCCATTATGACTGATGTGAATCAAAAGTTAACTATAGCTGGTGTACTCCATGACAGCATTTTCCAGAACCAGCTTTTCAGTTAGGTTTATGAAGGTATATACATCAGAAGAATGATCCAGTGGTCAACAATGTCACACCTCTATGCAGATTACTAGTATTACAGACTGAGTCACTGCAGGAGAGTCCTGAATGGATGGACTCTGGTGGGTGATGACATCATTGCCAATCATACAGTGAGGTCAATTTTCATGCCTTGCTACAATACATCCTGCTGTGGTTTCATTTGGAAATCTAAGGGCTGCTTTTCTCTTTGTGTGGCAAGCCCTTCCTCCACAACAAAAAAGCCAGCCGCCTATAAAAGGGGGTCCTAAATCACTCCTGAGGCATTGGTAAGGAAAGTAATGATAGATTGATTGCAGCATTACTGTGTTCCCTTTACCTTATCTCTGCTCCAACCCTGGCAATGATAGAAGTGCTCCTTCTTCCACATCTCACAGAGGACAAAAAGATAAGGGACAGGGAGGGTGAAGAGGATGTAAGATTCTGCCTCTATCCCACATTATTGCTCAGTAGGGAGAGGTTTAGTGGGGCAAAATGTCACATGACCATAATGGGTCAGTCAGTCATCTGTCAATCTGTCCAATAATATTGTCAAGAGCAACAAGTCTTAACAATCACCAGCTCAATCAGATCAAATCTCCCCCTTGACACTTAAATGCATGCTAATTCAAAATTTGCTCTCCAGTTTTTGTAAGACAGAAAATTATCTCCCTGTGTGGTGACCTCGCTGCATCACCTCACATCACCTTTGTCTCGGCCAATGGCAAACACACAAAGTCTTCAGCTAAAGTCCAACTGCATCAGGGGAAAAAGACTCTACATATCACCTGTTAGCAGTATTATGTGACAAGTAACACTCCCTGTGCAACTACAAACTGTCCTTACATATGCAATGAGTCAGCTGACGGGACTGTGATTAATTGGAGGCATGTGGTAATGTGTAGGTATGTGTGTAGGTATGTGGGTACACAGGTGTATGTGATTATTTACATATAAACAAAGGAGGTGAAATGAGATGCACACACAGCTAATTCTAAAATGTTTATTAATATAATGACTGTGGGATCAGCTGTTTACTTTTGCCATCAAGGTTTACCTGTGAGTAGAGAAAGCTAGTGATCAGTGAGGCACTGTTGCAGTATGTGGAAAGGTATGAGATCTTTTAGGTGAACTGATTCTGTATAATTATGTGAAGCATAAATTTACCTCTGTGGCTTCTCTTGCTCCCAGGGTGTGGACACCTTTTGTTATTTCTGCTTGGCTGAACGGGAGGCACCAAGTGGGGAGTAGGTAGAGGGGAGTTTAATTGCTGGGTTTAAAAGTAAATATGTGTAAATTATTATGGGTATTTATTTGGGTGATTTTGGGGGGTTTATATTGATTGTATTCATATTTGGTAGGGAAGTTTAGGTAAATATTTGGTATTATTTATTGTATGTTTAGGTGGGTGTGTAGAATGGAATGGTACATGTGGGCTTTCCTTGTGAAATTGCTGAAACACCTTTTAAACTATAAGCAAGTCAAGAAAGCTTTCGACTTTGACACAGGCAACTACTGTTCACATCCCATTGCCAAGCAATGATCAACATTAACGCTTTAAAACCCTGACCATGATCTTTCCCCAACCTAAGATGTATGTCCTTTAACCCAACAGCACTTCAGTGACAGTTAGTCTTTGATGCTTTACATAAAGGATTATAGAGAAAAAGAGTGCAAGGTGATTGGATGCTAGTGAATGCAGCTGCCTGTGGCTAACTGCTGTTGAGGGGACAGATTTTTCACTCCTCCTCATTATAGAGACGACTTGGCATACATCAGCAGAATGTAATTTGGATTAATAGAATGAATCTATAGTGTGACAGTCAGTGGGGACAGGTTGCTCCTCTGCGTACCAGCCACAGAAAGCTGAAAGGACTCTAACAGAAAAATCCTGCCTATTTCAGCTTTAAAGTTTAGTCAATTATTCTCCAGGAATAGCTGAAATACTTCAGTGTTTTGGTTCAATTTGATTTTTGGTCCTTAAGGAGCTGCAAGGTTGTGACAGATTTTAAGCCCTTTGTAAAATACCTAAGGCCCAAGGGACCTTTGTCCAACCATTTGTTGTGAGTGGCACATCTGGTACGGTCAGCAAGTTCCTTAGAAAACCTGCAGCGACTCAGTCTTGGTGTTAACACGATAGCTGTTATTTTAATTTGAAAACTATTTTATTTCATCTCAGTGTGATTTTGACAGCAATGTCTGCTTGTTTGTATGGGAACAAATTACTCACTGAAAACAACATGTTTCATTAACCTTGGAGGAGCAGAGTTACTATTGAGTTTACAAAAGGCAAGTCTACCCACTCTGACAGACAGAATTTTCTCTTTCAGGTTTACTCTGACTTCATGCTCACATAGCCTAGATAGATAGATAGATAGATAGATAGATAGATAGATAGATAGATAGATAGATAGATAGATAGATACTTTATTGATCCCGGAGGAAATTCAAGAAGTGCAAATTGTTTAGGAGGAACCTGCTTTTACTCAATTTGAAGCTTTCAAGATGAAATGTCAGGGGTAGCGCTCAGGTAAGGCTAAGTTATCTATTCTAGGTTATCTTGTAAATCTATTAAATGTATCCGGTTTAACAGAGGAGTCATATTATATGACTCCTATATTTACCAACACCGATATATCAGTCAATACCATGGGGTACAAATCACAGAGTTATGTTGTGGCCAGTTCTTATGAATGTTTTCAACCCAATTGCCAGAATAAACATTGGCAATGTATGTTTCTGCAAACCACAATACTTGAATCTCAAGATTTCTTTATGTTGCAACCATGCTTTCCTTTAAGTTCAATGTTCTATTTTATGTGGTGAAAATACTGTGCTTATGGTTTAGTTAGGGTTTAGGCACAAAAACCACTTTGTTAGGGTTAGAAAAAAGATCTAGTTGTGACCTAAAATCCCTGTTTTGGTTGCCACAAACACAGCAGGAAAATGTCTCCTTAAAAATATCCAGTGGTGTCGGACTAGTTAAAATAACTGCATTCAGTCTCATAACGGATGCTCACCTCTATTAGTACATAACTCAATGTACATTCACATGCACATATTCACCCATATCCCAATATCCAAACTAGTTTTGAGTGGTGTCATTTACTGTACTAGATGTCACCTAAGTGGCGTATGACCCATCCAACCACCTTGACCAATCCCTGACTTTACAAACTCATTCAAGGGGTGCTTCAAGAAATGACACAAGAAAGGCCAAGCTGACCACTCTGCTGTGTCTGACATGCTGGGAGTGACAATAAGCTGGATATGACACATTCTGTAGACATTACAATAAATATGTTGCATATGACACGTACAAATGTGAGCATATCTGCAGTTTGCAACATGAACTTGTATTATTTTCCCTGGCTACTGGGCTGCACATTGAATGTTGAATGGTGAACCCATAAGTCTTGCTGGCTGGAGAAGCCATCTGTAGAACCACTCAATTAAATTTCAATTAAAGTTGAAAGTGCTTTATATTAAAGCTCATTTCGACTACAATGCTATGAGACAGCCCTGCTAATAGCCTACATAATATTAATTAGTGACTAATCAAATTTGGAGGCAACATTTTTTACATTGGATTGCAATAATTTTGTATAATTCAAGAATTCAAGCATTCTAGTGTAAGCCACAGATGTCGCATCTCTATATGTGAGATTCATTTCCACACATTTCGCTGGCTAGTCTCTTGAATGTGTGTCAAGTCATGTCTGCACACTGTGTGTGAGACAGCTGGAGCCAAGCTAAGACAGCTCTGAGCAGTGTCCTAACCCAGAACTACATCACAGAGCTGACCCACATGCAGACTGCCTACGGTTCATTTTACACTCTGAACTTGGATAATAGAGAGCAGAGATACTACCTTCACACATGTACTGCTGTAGTTGGTCCTCTGCAGATTTTAGCTTTGTTAATATGGACAGTGTGACCTGACTAGTTGTTCACTCTGTGATTAGGGTCTCATTGATGTCAATCTGTTTCCTCGATCTTCTCTGACTCTCTTTGAGCAAAGGCTCACTCTTAATACGAAGGAAACAAATCACAAGGACTGTCTAGTGCTCGTCACTGTATTTTTGGCTGACGTATATATACGTCAATTCACATACGAATATGTGGCAATGATATTTGTCAGATGCTATTTAAAAGACAAATCTGTCAGGCAGCTTGTTTAGTCATTAAATCTCAGGCACTAGCCCTCACTTTGGTGACACAGTGATAACTGGCCTTCATCACATTTCACACTAAGCACAGTGATTTTGTTATATGTGAAACACAAGTTTTATTTTCCACTGCTTCATTTTTCTTCAGTGTAAAAAATCAGCACACTGAAACTGGTTTGACTGGGTTATCACAACATTTACAGAGCACGTAAATGAGGGACTAGTGGCTAGTAAGTGGTTTATTTTATATGTTTAGCATGCCTGTAATCAATTAGAGTCGTGTCAGAGGTTTGAGAGGAAGCAGGGAAGGATACTTTGTGACCAGTAAGGCCAAGTCAGGGAGCAAACATGTCGCTCTGGATCAATCATTTCCAAAATTCTCCACTTCTGCCTGTCTAGACTAAAATGCAGATGTCAGGTACTCTCTGAGCCACACCAAGGGATACAAATGGTAGTTTGTTACAGGCTAGTGTTGCAAACGTCTCAAACCCAGCTGAGCATGAATATGCCAAGTCAATTTGAGTAAGTTATAGCGTGCTAAAACATCATCCTCTTGGGACCAGGAAATAAGTGCAGCATATTTATATTGGAATCTTTCTTAGCTGTGGGGATACACTGCTGTTGACTGACAGATGGATCATCCAGCCAACACCATGGGGAGAAATACTGCTCAACATAACCACAACTGATTTACTGAGGTTGTTAGAATCTCAGGCCTTGTAATGACAAATATCACACAGAGGATTAACAGCACACATATAGTGCCTATTAAAAGTATTCACCCTTAACTGTATTCCCTTGTAGTTCTTTTATACATGGAATCAGGGTCAATAGACAAAAAATACACAAAACAATAAAAAATACTCAAAATGTCGAAGTGAAAGCAGATTTCTACATGGTAATGTCAATCAGTTAAAAATATGAAATTTAAAAGAAGTGACTGCATAACTATTCACCCCTTTCAAGTCAGTAGATAGATTGTGTCAACTGCATCTGTGTGGATAGTCCTCAGTCAGGGCTGAAAATCTGGACACTGCAATTTAATTCCATTCTTCTTTGCAAAACTGCTCAAGCTCTGTCAGGTTGAACAGGGATCGGGTGTCAACAACCCCACAAATTCTCTAATGGATTGAGGTCTGGGTTTAGACTCAGCCACGCCAAAACATTCACCTCATGTCTTTAAACCATTTCTGTGCACCTTTCGCTGTACGCTTGTTTCATTGTTGCTGGAAAATAAATCTTCTCCCTCGCAGTAGTTCTCTTGCAGACTGAATCAGGCTATCCTCCAGGATCTATATTTACAAGTCTTCCACAGCCTGCTGCTGAGAAGCATCCCCACAGCACGATGCTGCCATGCAGCATGATTTTGTATGTTGATCATGATTCCATTTTTAAAAGCAATAGAATGGGGGACCAATTGAGTGGGTTAATACTTTTTATAGGCACTGTATGGACATATATGGACAAACTAACTTTGCTACTCTGTATTCCGAGAGCACAACAGTCTAAAATAATGGTGTGATGGTGGATAATCTGAACCATAGAGAGAAGATGCAAGGGTTATTTCCCATATTGATGGAATTGATTTTCCAGCCTGAATGACCAAGTCCAATTATAGTACCCCTTGGGCATGGGTAATTGACACTGCATGAGAAGAGATGGGAATTGGAAGGAAAAGTGAATCCGTCAGCGGAGAAGGTTTTGGCCGTGTTTCTAAGATAAGGCCTGCTCTGTGTCATTGGCTCTGTTTTGATTGGATCCATCCTCTTTTGATGTTTTTCACTTATTTCCCTCCCTTATATTGTCCCTGCCTTGATTCAAAGTCCCATCTTCAGCAAAATGTGGAATCAGTTGGAAATATTAAATTTGCATCATATTTGAATAATGATGACAGCATTCCACTAACATTGCTGCAGGCTGCACTCCCCCCTGCTCCTTGCACCTTCTGTTTCTGTTTCTGTGTCTTTCTCTGTGTTCTCTGTCTCAAGTCTCTTCTTTGTGCACCTACTACTTGACTTGTAAAATGAGTGATGGGTTTAGACCAGCCTCAGTCTGGCACAAATATAAGTCCTAAAATCCCACCATGCACTGCTCCAAATGCTGCAGGAGGAGTAGATCCCGGAGGCCTCTGGCAGATACTGACACAGCCACAGTCAGAGGGCTGACAGTGGTTTGAGCATTTGACTGAACATATGTGCACATATTCTGCCTGCCAACCTATATGTATGTGTGTGTATCTTCTGGGGCCTGAAGCTATTAGCTTATAATTATAAAGATATTCCTCACATGAACATTTCACTACAGTAATCTAGATACAATTGTTAGTTTCTGACAGTAACAGAAACAGCCTCCCCAGTCCAACGTAAGAAACGTGGGAGGGGGTGTCTGAAGCTATTCAACCATCTGAGAAACAATTCTGACTATATAAGTTGTTTCCTTAACTAAGTTATCTTAACCTGCACAATGATCCTTACCTATCCCAATTCATGGCAGTTTTGGAAGGAACCGACAAATAACATCCAGCAGATCAGAAAAAAGTGTCAGATCAGAAAAAAAAAAAAAGTTAAAAAAACCCACTGACACACACACTCACAACTGGCTTTTGTCTTCAATGGTAAAGCGTACGATCAACATTCACTCCTGTATTAACTCGGCAGTGTCCTCTGGTGTGTATCACCTCCAGCTCCAATCGGCTGTAATGGAAACACAACACCTGGGTGGAAGGTTTCATCTTCACCCCTTGTCAAGTACGATGTTATGTTGTGTTTTAAAGTTGAGGTCGCTGGCTTGTTAATATCTTTCCACTCGAACATTGTCGACACTGAGTTTCAAAGAGAGACCGAAGTAAAAGAAAGTAAAAGTAACCGTTATGACTGGCTGCTGTGTCACTAATAAATGAGCCGTGCTGCTGGCTGACGGATCAGTTCTGTGCATGTGCAACTCAGAGAGGAGAAAGAAGCAAGATGTCTCCGTCCTTAGCGACTTCCATTATCAGCTCTTGAAAAAATGATCCGTCATAATGATATTGATTAAGACGTGAAAGCAGATCGGAATGGTGCCAGACTGCCAGCCTGGCTGGATCATCAGACAGACTTCCTTTTCCTGGAGATTTCATCCTGGTGGCTAAATTGCACAATGAAAGCAAAGTTTATAGGGAACCGATGTAAAAACTGATGGTGTCATTATTCTGTTACAATGTGCAGCCAACTTTTACTTCCTAATGATACATTTAAACAAAAACATGTCCATTACTAGTTTAAGGAACCCTTCACAGTTTTCCCCATTGGTAGCTATATGGTGCACTGAATTTGGATTTTGCACGTGCGTGTGGATGCAAATGGATAAGCAATACCATGTGGGCAATGCTATACACATTAGTGCCAGTGGTTTCAGACTATTCCACTGACCGGTAATGGAGCGTGTGGTATGTCAATAAGCTCAACAATCAACAAATGTGGGAAAGAGAAGATTGCAACATTTCAAAAAACAGCCTAGTAATTGTTTTATGAAGCAGAGAATGCACTCTATAAGTTTTTTAGGTCTCAAGGTTATGTACAATGTGTTCTGGTAAGAAACATGGGCAAAAGAAACCTACATTCTTGTCTTCATAGGAAGTGATTTCTGTCCAGACATGGACGTTTGTGGCAGCAACATCATGTATGAACCTTTATCATTTGCACAACTACAAGACATCCTTGTCCGAAAAATTGAAACATTGATTGTATTAATGGAGAACCACGCAGATTTTAGCACCCACCAGTCTCTGGTTATGGCAATTCAAATGCTCCACCAAGAAGAAGTCACAGGAATTTTTAACAAGAAGGCGAGTTCAGACCCAGTGATGACTGTTAACAGAGTTTAACATGTGTGCTTGGTCATTTTCTGACATTTCATTTCATTTGGGCCTAACATGACGGGCTGATGGTGTGGCAGCAGGCCATCCTGATGAGAGGGGAGCTCCAGGCAGCCTGTGGTCCCCTGGGGCCCAAAGACAGACAGCAGCTCAGTGAGGGAGAGACGAGCAGGAAGTGGTGGGTGTGACAGACAGGTGGACCGTATGTAATTATTCACGTTCCCCTGTTAGTCATAGGTCTCCAGAGTCATCTAGTTTGAGGATCTTCCTCCTCTAAAAAACACACATGAGGAGACAAGCTGGTCTTATTGTAGCTGCGAGGACCTTCCACTAAGTCACTCTCCATCAGCTTTACCAAAACACTGACCCAAACTCTACTGCAGAAACTGCTTGTTGTATTAACTCAAGTCCATTTCCTAATTTTAGTCCTTACCTTCTGGAGTTCTGCACTGGCCTACAACTGATACCTAATCCTGGCCTGGACCCATACCTTCTGATGATAATCATAAATGATCTGTGTCACTTGTAGTGAATCACATCACTAAGTATACCTAAAGGCCTAAGAAACAACTAACAGAGTATTACTTTCTTCAGCAACCTTCAGGAAGGGACTTGTGGTTCTTGATTAGTGTTAACAGTGTATCAATAATTTGTCAACTATGCATACATACATGTGCGTCAGACGGTTACTAAAGGGATTTTCCCTGATCAATCAGGAAGTCAAATGGAATTCCAACAAGTGTGTGTTGTGCTCGTGTATTTCAGCAGTTTCGAGCTAAAAAGGGAGTGTAAATGTGCCGACCACACTGTCTCAGGAGCACTTTGATTTCTCCCACGTATGTCCACGTAGCGATAATGATGCATTATATTTGTGTTTCTATGTACTTGTATACTTGCATACAGGTAAAGCAGGTGGAATCAAATTCTGCTCAGGGCCCCAAAAAGGCTTTGGGTGGCTATGATTTCAGTTCTTTGTTTCCACAGACTGTGCTCACATTCAAACAGAATTACGCGCACACACACACACACACATACACACACACACACACACACACACACACACACACACACACACACACACACACACACACACACACACACATATGCACACACACACACACACACACACACACACACACACACACACATATGCACACACACGCGCACACACACACATATGCACACAGACATCCATCATCAATTTCCCTGGTTGCAGCTCAAAACAGGCCCTCTATGTATTTAATTAACACTACCACCGACCCTGTTGTTGCGCTTCCATCTGCATAGCTTCTCTGAGGGAATGTCTGTTTTTTTATATAGTTTCTTACACTTTCTGGAGTGTGCAGTTTTATTAATCAGCTCACCATGGCCTCAATTTGTCCCTTTGTTTCTATCAGCAAAAGAAGGAAAAGGGAGACAGCTGCCTGGCATCAGAGTGATGATCCGATCCCACGGTGGCGTTCATACTTCTCCTGCCATGCACTGTGATGCCAGCTGCAGCGACACAGGGAGGGCTTCTAAAATGGCAGATCACAGCAAACCACAGAGGGCTGTCTAGCAGTGTGGACCGCTACAAAACCACAAACTGATGTCAGAACCAGATAGCATGAAAGCTGTGATGGATTGTATCACTCTTAATGTCCTTGAACCTCTTCTGTGATGCTGACATCAAACTTTAATGCCCTGACATGTACTGTCTTGTATTTCGACAATCACGATGAGGACATTCTGCAAGGCAAACTCCAAGACTGCTGAAAGCAGGAAATAATAGAATGATTCACTTTTCTTGCTTATGCTGTATAAAAAAGGCACAATCAACGGTTCTCCACCGACTTAAAGTGCCTGTTATCTTGCTGAACAAAACTGTGGCATTTGCTGCCTAAAGGAACAGTACTGTATGCTAAACAGCTACCAACACATCTAGGCCGAGGCATACATAACATCACTGTGTCAAATTGAACGTGTTTTTTCCTCCATATATCTCATATCTTCCAGTACTATCAACTTTACTTAATGTCAAAGATTAATTCATCAGAAGATTTGTGCCTTTTTAAAAGGTCTAATCTAAAGAAACCAACAGTGTTATATTCTGTTAAAAATTTAAAGACCTTAGCTTAACCTACTTCCCAATTTCTAAGATCAGTTGATCAGATAAGTTAATTATTTCTAAAGGCCTGAGAGAAAATAATTTTCTAAAGGTGTCATATTTCTCTTACAGAACCAGAGGGGAGCTGAGGAGAGCCGACCTGCCACAAGAACGATACATCTCAAAAAGAACATTGCTTTTTTCCCTTAAAAACATTAGTGTATTAAATTGTAAGTGATGCTTGTAACCCTTAGTAATATCCCTGTATGTAAGATAGTAGGCAAATAACAAGAAATCAAAATTGTTCTTATGAAAATAATTTTTAAGCATGGCCTCAAATTAATACATCTGTTACTTTCCAGCCAGCTTCCCAGGTTACAAATATTGTGCAGTTTTTAGTTTAATATTTCCCCAAAAAATTACAGTCAGATTCATTCAGACACTTTAACAACCACATACCTTAACTCGGTGTCTGTTTTTCTCTACCTCCACCCTGAGCGACTGCATAGTGCTTGAGGTTGGTCCTATCAGTTGTCTGTGGAATAATTGTGTCCGGTCCACAGAAGGTCTTAATAATTTCACTCTGGTTCTTAAACTGTTAGGAGAGCTAATGCTCAGATTATCCCCACAAAACATTATGACTGACAGTCACAATCCCACCTCAGTCAATATAAGCCAACTTGCAGTATAGCATGTATCTGACAGAGCTTGCTCTTCAGACGGTGCAAACATCAGAACACAAGCAGCACAGGATGTAGATAAAACGGTAGATAACTCCTGCCTGCAGGCCTGATACCAGACGAGACTGTGTTATTGATCTGTATTTGTGAAACTGAGGCCCATGCACCTGGCTGGGCTCAGCGTGACGTCAATGAACTGCAGCTGCTCTTATGTGTCTGTTTCTTCCCTCCTGTTTGATATTCCCGTCCATGCCTGTTCCAGTGAGCCGCTGACAAACTGCTGCATACTGAGGCGAGGCGAGGCAGAGCACAACTGCATATCACCCACACTATAATCACCCTGTAGCACCGTGCAAATTTGGAATAGCAAATGAGTAGTCGGGTTTGTGTTTGCAAAGGGGCTGGAAAAAAATCAGACACAACACAACATGAACGGTAAGATGGAAAGATTCACACTAAATGTTCAACCTGATTCCAGAGAGGCTACTGCAGTGCTGGTTTTCAGATTAAGAGAGGACGTGTTCTTTGTAGCTCAGCTATGCTCCAGGGAACAAGCTGAAAACATACCTTCATTTTCAAGCATATAGCGTTATTATTAAATCAATTCTTACAGTTTGGTATGGAAGCACCAACCACTCTCTAAAACCTGCCAGAAGCATTAACACCGTCAGTGGTTTATTTCAGTGTTTAACGATGATTCACTAAGATCTAGTTCAGATGTAGAGAAACTGGAGAGTGCATAACTAGCTTAGCTTAGCATGAGACTGGAAACTGGGGAAAACAGCTAACCTGGTTCAACCAACACCTCAATGGGTCACTTTCCCACACCATATGTCCTGTTTTTTTGCTGATGCTTTATGTTCATCTTCTTGTTTCTTTGTCAGTGGGTTTATAAAAAAAAACTACTAACCTAATTTGTGTGACTCTTGCTGGATGCATGGGCCAAGGAAGAGGCCAGTACATCATGGAATGAATCATGGGGCAGAAATATGACTTACAAACCTGATTCCAAAAAAGTTGTGACACCGTGTACACCCAAAATATTGAAAATGTCTGCATCTTTTTTAGACAATATTAGACAAATATTAGACAAACAGTAGACAATATTTAAAGGTTTGACCTCATCAACTTTGATGATTTTTGTAAATAGGTGTTATTGTCATGACTCAGTCTTGTTGTTGTGTTATGATTTATTTTGATATCATGCCCTCGTGTGTCTCTTCTTGTGTCTCAGTTCCTCCACTGTATTTGTCCGTCTCTGTGTTTTTCCCTGTGTTTCCGTGTCTTTGTGTTACCTCACCTGTCCTTTCACTCCTCACACACCTCACCTGTTCCTGATCTCCTCATTAGTGTGTCTGTGTATTTAGTCTTTGTTCTCCCTGCACTCCTGTCAGTTAGTTCCATCATCCGTCACCTGTCAGCCTCTGTTCTCCCCGTGATGTTCGGTAGTGTTTCCCCCAGTCTCTCCTCCTATGTCCCCCCTATTGGCATGTTTGGGTTTTGATTCCTTTTTTCTCTTGTGATTTGAAAAATGCCTTTTTCTTTATACCTTGCAACTCGTTTTTTTTTCTAACTCTCTTGGTTTTTGTACTTTTCAGCCTTTTAATAAAGCTCGCTTTTTGTTTTCCCCCAATCCTGCCTCCTGTGTGTCTGCATTTGGGTCCACATCTAGTTTCCCGCATTACAATAGGCGTTCTGAAAGTGACGGTAGAACTAAGTTGGGAGAGAGGCAACAACAGACTGGGGAAGTTGTGCAATGCTCTGAAAAGAATATAAAGGATATATACGGATATTTCTACATGGTGTCAGGAACAGTGTAAACTGTTGTCAGTAAACACAGTTCATTTGCAGTTCATTTTCAGATTGATTGATTGCATTCTGATTTCATTTATGTTAGACAACGTCACAACTTTTTGGAATTGTGGGTTTTATCAAGTGCAACACTGGCATTTCCAGTGTATCAAGGCATTTGGCCTCAGAGGAATAAATGCCTGCATCTTAGGGAAAAAAAGACAACAACATGATGCCAATACACAGCTAGGCACAACAATATTCTTACTACTATATTTCTAAGAGATATTTTCTATAATTAATGAGACATACAGTATTGGGGTTGCTCTTGCAGATTTGCATATTATCAAAGAGTGAAGAATTGACCTTTGTGCAGGCATCTGAGTGCCCTTCTAGTTTAATTTATATGATAGCAGAAAACAATAATTACGTTTTTAAAAAAATGTAAAGTCACATCTCGAGGGTTTCAGCATCGTTTCCCTCAACTTAAAGGTGAAAAGCTGAAAAGCGGCTGACTGGTCTAACGTTATACTCCTACAACACTACTGCACTCATTACAGACACTTCAAAAACAAATCACAATTAATATAGCAGAACCAGAGTTGGCGCCTTTTAATTTCACTAAAACTCCTTCCTTTTCTAAACCTGGCACCTACATTACCCACAATGCAGTGAAGCCACATAGTGACAACACTGGACACAATTTATCCAATTACATGCAGCTTCTTCTGGAGCCACAAAAGGCTAGACAAAGCCTGTAAACACACTTTAATTGGTAGAGTTACCTTTTAATGTACTAAACCTGCAATTCATTCTGAAAAAGCCTAAGCACCACTGGAGAGAAACTACACTGTAAACCTCGACTTACGACACAATGCATTGGGCTGTCAGCTCTGCCTAGCTACATGCTACATGCCATTCTTAACTATTTATTGGTTGATTTTAAGTCAACTCAATGATTATGATTCTAGTTCATGTTATTGTGTGCAACTGTCTCCTGTGCAAGGACAATTCAAAATTCATGGAGTTGTTTATTTAAATTGTTGTGGACTTTGCATAGTTCTAATAAATATAAGGTGAATCAGCATTCCATTCATTACAAGGTGGGCAGGTCACATGGTGCACATTCTTGGTATTTGACAGGTCAGATTCAGTCAGTATCATCCTCAGACCTGGACGATGAAAAGCTTTCGTCTCCGTCATCCCTGATTCACACACGTAGCAGGTGTCACCCTGAATACGTCTATGCATCGATCTTGTATCACAGAGGAAGTCATACAAACATCATCAGATTTACATGACATCTACTGCTTGTTTTCTCCACATCATACACTACAACATGACATGCAAGGAACAGGTGAGCAGACATCTTGGTACGTGCCCTCCGATAGAGAAGAGCGTGGAGCGAGGGCCCTTTCATCGCTGCTTGCAGCTTTAATTTTCCACAGGTGTTCCCCAGAAACAATGACACTGAATATGTGAATATGTGAATATTGAGCCATAGTCGTTAGTCAGTAAGAATTATATTTATACTAGCGCTGCATGCATACACTTCTTCTAATGGCTACCTCAATGCCTGGACCTCATTTGGGCTCATTAATGTCATATTAACAGTCTCATACCCACTGCAGGAAATGGAATTCAATTAGTGCAGCAGCATGGCGGAGCTGGCCCGACCAAATGGCATCCTGACCAGCAGTTCAGGTGAGCGGAATTAATAAGGGGAAGTGGGCTTTCTGGAAATCGAGTCCACGCCCTTCAGACAGCCGATTCAGGAGAGTTACAACAGAGAACGAGACTGGAGGCATTTAGCCAAGAAGAGAGGAAGTACATATTCAAATGTAAATGGCACACAGAGGAAAAGCTTAGGAGTTTAAATTAGTGGAGTTTTTTTTTTGTTTTTTTTTTTTTTTTTTGTTCTTCTTCATTAATCAGCCACAGCAGCATCAAACAGAGCTTGATTTTAGGGCCAAATTACTACCACATTTTTGCATACTACCTGCAGTTGGTACGCTAAGGGTGCTTTCATCCTTGGGAAAAAGGCTAAATAATTTGCATCCTTTTAGTGTACATGTTGCAACTGTTTATAAAAGGTAGCAATTAATCAGTTAAGCAATTAATTACATATAACATAATGTTTATCTAAACCTTACCAAATGGTTTGCTTGCCTAAACCTAACCAAACTGGGCATGTATGGTGACAGTCTGGTACATGTGTCCAATGTTTTTTCACACCTCACAAGAACTGGTTATATAAAACAATTCCCTAGTGACTAATCCAACACTGTCTTCTGTGATCATTTTCCATGGTGTGAATAGTTACTGTTGCTGTCATCCACTGGATCCACTGGACACCTCAGGCTGAATCTGTCAACAAATCAGGGGCTGTGTAGGCTATACAAAATTGGCCATTGTTTTGGAATGAATCGCAATAAACTTGAGCTGCAGTGCTTAGATTTCCTCTATGAAATATTACCATCTTCCATTTATGCTTAGACACACTGCATGTGTCGCTGTTACACAACAACAAGCCCATAACTGTTAGAAGACTGCTGAGTTCTCCCCTGCACCGTCAGAGCAGCTGTCTGCGGTTGTTCCCAAACCTTTTTCTGTCATCCCCCCTTCAGAAACTGAAAAAATGTTCCCAGGAACATAATTTCGTTTGTATTTTCAATGAGTTCTGACAATACTGGTAAAAATGAGTAATAAAAAGGCATAATTGAATGTAATCTAAATAACATAATCAGGTAGATCAACCGCTTTTGATTGATCGTGTTGTTCAAATTGGTTAGCAGGTTGAAGAATAGCTGTGGTTGCCGGCTGAGGTGATCTACTGGATCACTTCCAAAACCTTTGGCTCTTATTAGTCACATGCACTAAAATATGTCACACTGGGGCCGATGTATACAAATACTGGATACTGGAATTTCCTTTTAATAAAACAAAACACATGCTCTGAAAAGAATATATTTAACGTCAGTGTGATTACCTTGGTCATGTGGGTAATTCATTAACAAATGGTATATGAACTTGCATTATACAGCATTTTTTTGGTCTAATGCCCATTTAAAGTGTGTTACAACACTTATTGCCACATTCATACATTCACACACAAATTCACACACTGATGGCAGAGGCTACCATGCTAGTTCCCATCTGCATATCAGAGTGATACAGCACTTCCTAACCTTACCGTTTTTTCTACTGCTACCAATCCCAGCCTGCACTTGTGTTCTGGTGACCTCACTGGCTGTAAAACACAGCTGCAGAGAAGTCACTGTGTGTTCCCTTCTGTCTCATGGTGTCACAGCAGTGGAAGATGGGAGCATGTTGAGGAAGCAGCCGTGAGTGCTGCAGGGCAGCTAGGTGTTTATAACAAGACCCGTGAGCCGACCTGACACCAAGACACTGACACCATTTGGCACAAGTCAAAGTCCCACTGACTCCCACACTCACACCGGAATCCACTGCAATACAGGTATATATCTGTGTGCTCACTCCTCGTGTTTGTGTCAGTTTCTCCACTACAGAAACAAATCTCCCTGAGCAGTCCCCCCAGTCTGGTTAAATATCGCATAAGCCTCTGCAGCGTCCAGATGCTTGTGGAAAATATTTGCTATACATATTAATGTTGGCTGCCCTCTTCTACAGCCAAGAGGAGTGATTTAAAAGAAGTCTCACCAGACAAATAGCACTTCACAGGACTGAGACCTATGGCAACCTTTTTGACCTCGTGTTGATTTTCCATCAAATCCAACAGGAGCAATGGCCAGTCACTGCGCTGGACTGTTCTGTGCTTAACCTTTCAACTTAACTGCATTGCACCATGAAACAGACCAACATACAGAGTCCAACATAGAAAGAGAAACAAGTTCCCATGAAGTCAAATTTCATGTTCAAGGCTTTTTGGCACATATGTCTGGTTCTATATCTCACCAGTATACCAGTATAAGTCCCAAAGCAGTCATTTTGTAGGTGTTCTTAATGGTGTTTTAGAGTTTGATATTGTCCGAAAAACAATGAAAAATGATGGCTCATCCTGCATTCAAGGGCACATACTAATTGTGTGTCAAATTAATGCTCTCACTCCCTGATTTATTCAAAACTAGATCATTTGTGGATATTTTTTGCCTTTAACTCCGATGTCCTCCTGCTGCACAGCCTAAACTCAAGATAACTTATCTTATTGCAGAAGTAAGCACTAACTGCTGCTAAATGTAGCTGCTAGCTTGTTCAGCTTGGTCATTTTACCACGCAGGCCGTCCTACTGCTGTGTGGTGGGGTGGGGCTGATGCACAGTCAGCACTGTAGTGAGGGAATGAGCCCTAAAACCTGGAAATAAGTGAGCATTGTGTGTACTTCTGGTTCCCTCATCGTGCTGAACACGGACACTCAACGTGGCTTACAAGGGTTGGACTCAGGTTCAAGAGGCTGGTTGACCAAATACTTCTGTGATGGGAGTAAATCAATGAAACAGTGGTGGTGCTCACACAATGAGCTCACTGATATCACATATAGGAGTGTTGTATGAACACTGTTTACCTCCTGTGCAGTGTCTAATGAGAGAAGCTGGAGGAAACTGGTCACTCCTTTCCTTTGCAGGGGTAGCAGCTCCAGGCTTACTAACTTGTGTTCCTCTTGCTTGTGAAGTTTGCTGGCGAGATTTGTGTCACAGGTGCTGGTGCCAACTGAGCTGGGGTACTAGCAGGACCCCGTGTTGCTGCTATGGAGAGAAGTTCCGTGGGCCTGCTGGAAGTGCAGCTGACAGCTCTCAGCAGCTGTTAAGCCCAGGAGGCCCAGGAGAATGAGAGATGTGGGTAAAGCAGCCCTGGCCAATAGTAGCTCAAAGCTTAGACCCTGGGGGACCGAGTTCAGTTCAGAATCCATTTTGAAACCCACAATGAATGGATTCATCTGTCGATCACTCCACTGGCCATTTCATGTAAACTTTAAATTGAAAGTGGAATAGGAACGTGGGCCAAGAGTCAAGCCAATTTCCCCAAATCATCATCCATCAAAAAACAGCATTCAAATTAGTAGCAAATTTTGAGTTGATAATATATTATCAGACGTGCATGCAATGCAAACACAACATCAGGCAGCGCAGAGCATTCATTGATTGATTGAGCTAATATATCAGAGAGAGAGAGAGAGAGAGAGAGAGAGAGAGAGAGAGAGAGAGAGAGAGAGAGAGAGAGACTGGAGACAGATTTATAACTAAAGGTCTCTGGTGGAGATCATGGTAACGAGACCAGTGACATCACGTTTGTCATGGCCTAAGTGACCCTGAGATGATGCACCATTTTTTTTCTAATAATAATCATTTATGAGTCGTGGGTAAGCATCTCTTCTCATAAATGATATTTAGATTTTGCCCAAAGCGACTCACAGCAATTGACACATACATTCATACACTGATGGTAGTTGCTGCCATGCAAGGTGCCAACAAGCACATCAGGAGCAGTTTGGGTTTCGATATCTTGCCCAAGGACACTTTGAAAACATGCAGAAAAGAAGAATCAAACCAGCAACCTTCCAACAACAAGACAACAAGCCGGTGTCATTATCCAAAACAATGGCCAATTTTGTATAGCCTACACAGCTCCTGATTGGTTGACAGATCAATGTTTTTGAAGGCAGAAGCTTGAAAAGTTGTCATTTCTTTTCAGGGGTATGTTGATCAGTGTCTTCCAATTAAACAATGAAATACCACATTTCACATTCAGTGTTATTGATATTACAGTAGGGCTTACACAAAATAACAAACAATATTTTTAACTGAAATTCCATTTGAAGGATTTCATTTGAATAGGATGAGATAAGATAATGATCCTGCACCTTCACAGGAAATGAAACGAGATAAAACAAGTCAATAGAAAAGAAAAAAAAATAACAGGATGCAAGTCTGACGAAGGACCCGTGCTAATGCTTTCTCTTGGCAGCCACAGACTTTCACAGAAGGTGACCCTCCAGATATCTGAAGATGTCTGACTTTGATAAACCAACACTCTTTGTTGGTCAGAGGTGAAAGAAAAACCTATGAAAAGATCTTCAAAATATAGGCCAGTTAGTTTAATAGAGATATCTTATGTAAATGATCACAGTCGGAAACAATATTCAGGTCACTGATGGTCGTTGATTCAGTTGACTTCATGCATGCAAATTTTATTTGGTGCCATGTTTAGTGTAATTGCCTTGATCCTCAACATTTCCAAAGTTGTTTTCTTTGCTTGGATCACCATGATGTTTGATATTCTATCTTGAAAAAGTGTGCATAGCAAATCTGCTTCCTTTATCTCACAGTACACACCTGACTGCATCACTTCAAGCCACAGCCTTCTGCAGCGAGAAAAAGATTATTAAAGACAGAGTAGTTGAGCCGAGACGGACAAATTTCCTCACCACCTTGATGGTATAGCTTTCTTAATCTATTCTGACAATAAAGAGCCTGCGTAAGGGGCTGAGTTTACAGAGACACAGGCGGAAGAGAAAACAGGGAAGAGCTGAGGTTAAGCAAAATCAGTTCTCAAGTCATTTTATTTAATGTTCTGGATATTTTCTTAGGCTTGAATGATCTGGTCCTCATTGGGAGACACACAGTGGAGGAACACAAGACTCTGTAGCATCCAATATTAATTTAGACAATAGTTTGGAGCTCATAATAGCTTAGTGGGTGCAAATCCTTCCAGCCACGTTCCAACATCTGGTGGAAAGCCTGAAACCAGAAGACGGAGGCTGTTGTAGACCAAATCACAATGTTTTGTCTACAATAACTTTGGGTTTGAAAACCCCTGCATCCCACACTAACTACGTGTCATTGATAACAACATTTTCACTGACGTTAGTTTGAAAACCTAGTTGACATGTTGGGCCACAGACTAATGAAAATGTCAGCTTGAGTTTACCCCAAGCTAGCAGTTAGTCTGCAGTGATGCTGTTGCTTGTGTAGATTTAAAAAATGTTCACAAAACAATAGGGTACATAGTGTACACACAGCAGTAATGTTAAATAACATGGACCGCCCTGTTTATGATGTGTATTTACACAGTGCAATTATGACTGATGATGACAGCAAAATATTACATGTTTGGCAATTTCACACATCTCCACAGTACAAATCAACTTGCAGTTTCTCCCTGGGATGGAATGTTGTTGTTAGCTTAGCACCACAGTAGGTACAACATCACATTGATGGAATCACCTGTTGCAGTATCATGATTTGCCAAGACCCTTGATTTTGTGACATCCGAGACAAGACTCCTTCCTGATTTATCATCTTGCTGATTCAACTATACAGTCGGTTCTGGGATACATATTTGCCAGGAGTCATTGTGCATGTGGTTTGTTGACTGGCCAAGTAGTGCTGCCATCCTTAGTTTTTCATATTCTCTTATTAGGATGACAAGCATGATTTTCCATAATATTTCTAGACCCCTATCTGTGCCAGACCCCTCAACTCTCTTCAGAGAGGAAGTGGGAGGCAACATCGCAATCACCAAAGTATCATCACATTCGTCTAAGCAAAGGCAAATGGGCATAATATAGCACTAAGGTAAAGTCAGTGGGTCCAGTAGAAATCATCAGGGCTCTTCCTCTGAGGAATATGGAAGTTTATGAAAATCTGGCTGTTTGTTAGTTGTCTGCAGAGGATGCATCCACTTGGGAGAAATCTAATATCATTAAAATGTGTATCCTCATCAAAGATAGGATACATACTGTATATAAAGCAATAAAATCAGACTGTAGCAATATAACTGTATAAGAATACTTTATGAAAGTATATCAGACAGGTACTCTAGGTCTAAAGTCAAAGGCGCAGTCTGTTTCCTGCTACTTAAAGGATGCATTAGATGTGTCTACATAGACAGGTTTACACTGTGCATACGCTCTGATTCTATAATTTGAGATGCCATTTTCCATTATGTCAAACAACACTGTAACAAATATCTTGGCACTTTTAATCAGCATTACTATAAGCTGTAGTTATAACTGGAATCAAACCTTTGGCTTCTAAAATGGAGATGTTTAGACAGGATCTCAGGGTGTATCAGGACAGCTGCTTCACTCCAAACTACTTTACCGTATGAATGTGGACTGTTTGTGACCATGACATGAAATACTCACTGATCCTGTGTATCAGCTGTTCCTCGTGCACAAATGCACATGTCCATGTTCTGCTGGAGGATCGCTGCAGGTAATGTCATTCACATTTTCCTCATTAAGGACGTATTTCTCCCCTCTCATCCCACCTGTTATTGATCAGGATGGTACGTTTTTGATCTGTACGTTTGATTAATGGACTGAGATCCACACACATAGAGGGACGCAGCAGTGCTCCTCCTCCTCCTCCTCAGTTTAATATCAGTGTATTTTGTCATATGCAGTCAAACAGAGTTGTTGATGGGACAGACAACTGTAAAACTGCAGAGGGGCCAGCAGCTGATGACAAAATCCCTGTCCCTCAGTGAAGACTAGTGCCACTGGTTACTTTGTGCCAGGACCCTCCTAAAGTGAATGGGAGATGACTCTCTGATTGGTTTGATGTGTCTATTACTGTGCCAATTTACAATACATTTGTATCTAGCTGCACCACTGAATGTTAAGAGAAAGTCATTACTTTAGCATCATTAATCAATTTTGATTAATATTCCAAATATGTATTTCCAAAAACTGTTTTTTAATTCATTGTGGCCACCAACAAAGATATTTCAACTCTACCAGGCTGATGGCAGGTAAATAGTGTAGGTCTTGCTGTCACACACGCAACAACTGTATTTAAAAACAATTACTTAGCTACTCACTAGTCTCATTTCCCCTTGATTTTATGTAGAAGTCATGCATTTTGAAAATAAAATCGTTTGTCTGGATCGAACCTTAAACTCACACCACATCTGTGCCTAATGTATAATTGTCATTGTCAGTATGATAATAATTAATTAATAAACAAAAGCCTACTGGAGGGAGCCGAAGAAGCAAAAGCAAATGCAGAATGAAAATGGAGTGTGGCAGATGAGGGAAACAAAGCAGCACTTTCTGAGTTGTGGATGCCTGCCTCCCCAAGTTATTGGTTATTGTTGAGGAGATCCTGGTGAGAGGAAGCAGCTTTCTGCAGGACCTCTCTCTGGCTGTCAGCAGACACGACTCAGCCAATTATTCAGACAGAAATGGATGTCATTCAAATGTCGAAGCCATTCTAGTGGCCTGCTGAGCCTCGGCCACATGTCGGGGCCATTAATTAACTGCATCTCAGAGGCTGCTTGAATCAAGTCCTGCTGCATGCTTTAATGTGCCTCCTCTATGTGGGCAGGCTACAGTGTGTTTATGTTTACTATCTACACTTCACAGCTTTATGAGGCCATGGTGAATGTATTTTTAGACCTGGGTTCAGTGATAAAGGTGTTCCTGGTAAGTGCTGAGTTTAGTAAGAGGTTGACCTGATTTCAATTACACAGACACACACACCATGCAATGTTGTTTGCTTAGCTTACAGTTAATGTACAGTAAAGTAAACTGGCTGTTTGGGGTGAGAGACTGTGGTAGTGTCCTCATGGTCAAGAAATCATCGAGGAAGAAGACTTACAGTCAAGATATTTATTACAAAAGATAAAGACTTGGGCTGGTCTGCAGAGCATCCTAATATCAGTGACAAATACACTAACACCTAATGGATCCCCTCTGTTTTCTCTCTGATTCCATCAATAGGTTCTTATCCTTCTATTCCTTTAAAGCCCCCCTTCCAGTCTATTTCATCCCATCTAACATTTAACATTCTTCCTCAAACAGAGAACAGGGGTGTGGTTAAAAGTGTTACATAGTTATGACCATGGCAATCAGACTGCCATTCTAGTCCGATCAACATCACTAGCATGGATAAGCAATAGCATGAATATAAGCATGTACGGTGATAGTTGTCATTCAAACAGAAGCTCTTTGAGTGTACTGTGTATTGAGGAGCAGCAGAGTTAATTCATGTTTAGTGACTTTGAGCACAAAATTTCAAAGTTATTTGTCAAAACATACTGTCATAAGAATAAATTTTCAGATGACTGTTTTACATTTTTATGAACATTACAATTAGTCTCATTTGTCGACTTTCTCCCTCACTCTCTGACTTTCCCAGAAGTTAAATCGTCAGGTGTCCGACTTTTGGATTTCTTTGGGTTTGAACATTTAGCTTAATGTAAGGAAACAACTCAACAAAATATAACAAAGCTCTAGTATTCTTTTTAGACATTTTAATGTGAAAGTAAAACACATATCTTCAAGACCTACCTTCATAGTGTGGCTCCAATTTAAGAGTGATAAATTTATGTTACAGTCTGACATAATCTCTCCATCCCACAGAGCAGTCTGGTGTCTGTCTGCTATTTCTGATAGGATTCTGAAAACGGTGGCACCTGAGGTCATTATCCTACAGTCTGCTTCTGTAGTAAATGCAGTCAAATGAGATCATCCACCTACACTCATATCATCTCAGTCTCTGTTCGTCTCCCATCATTCTGATGTTGTAATTATGAACTCAGCTCAAATTGGAAGGAGAAGAGGATGAAAGAGGCACAGAAGAAACTGAGGACTTGATGATTATGCAAGGCGACGAGCTCTTAAGTAGAATGAGATGAAACACTTATGCAGGTTTAAACAGGGCCACCGAGGGCCAAGGTACTTCTGCACTTCATTCTGTGGTGATGACAGGCAGACACTAAATCCCCTATGTCTAGCTATATCATTGGCTGCTCTTGATAACACTGAACTCTAATGTATGCTCAATGATAGAGGTTCCATGCAATTAAAATATATCAATAAAAGAAAAAAAAAGACTTTTAAAGCTAAATGGCTAATAAAAGGACACTGTTCACAAAAACCTGGGTGGTAGTTGGGTGGCCTATACACATCTTTGTCTGCATTAAGTTGACATTTCTGAGGTTGGTGCTACAGTAAAGGGTGTTGACGTGTGTCCAAAATGAAACAAGGTAATAATGATAAAATGGTTCATCCTCTTAAGAGCTGCTTTGGAAATGGCAATATCGGGCGGACAGTCGGCCCACCCCTTTGATGGCCTGGCTAACACCGACATGAGGCCATTACAGTAGTCTGGTCGGGAAGAGATAAAAGCATGTACAATCCTTTCCAAGCCATGAAATGATAAAAAAATGGCCTGACCTTAGGTAACAGCCTCAGCTGGAAAAAGTTAGATTTGACCACTGAGTTTATCTGTTTGTCCAGCTTAAAATCACTGTAATTATCACACCAATATATGGTTCCAGGGAACACAGGTGCATGTGAGGGGTATCACTGGCACCACTAGGTCCTAAAATCAGGACTTCAGTTTTACTCTCATTAAAGTTTAGAAAGTCCAAGGCCATCCAAGTGTTGATGTCTGTAAGACAATCAAACAACAGCTTGAAAGAGTTTGCATCCTTCTGTTTCAAAGGCAGGCATATTTGAGTGTCATCTGCACAACAGTGAAACGGGATGCCATATTTTCTGAAGATGGACCCAAGAGGAAGAAGTTAGAGGAAAAACATAATTGGTCTGAGAATAGACCCCTGAGGAACTCCCCAAGGGAGAGGTGCTAAGAGACAGAGCCACCAAAGTTAACAAAAAAGCTTCTGTCAGACAGGTCAGACCTGAACTATTCCATTTAATGCTAACACATTGCTCTGGGCGAGATATAAGGATACTGTTGTCTACTGTGTCGTATGCAGCCATAAGATCTAAAAGTATAAGAATGGCGGAATCGCCTGAGTCAGCAGCTAATAAAAGATTGTTAAAAACCTTTCAAAGTACAGACTAAGTGCTGTGCAGGGGTTTAAAACCAGACTGGAACACTTCAAGAATGCCCTGTATGTCTAAATAAGATTGTAACTGCAAGTACAATAGCAAAGGTAGTTCAGGAATCAGTTCTGTGAATATTTTGTAATGGTTCTGAACAGCAGATCGGATCATGCTAATGTTGCCCATGACTAACAATACATTATTCATTCAAACATTTATACTTCTCTTTTGAGGGGTTACACCACACCTCTGGCAGCTATACATATGTAGGCTATGTTGATATGCCCTGGCCAACATGCACTACACTACACACTACACAATGTAGTGTATTGAAAACTGTGAACAACTGTGACTGGTCAGCTCAGGCTACTTGTGTTTTTTCCTGAAGGTTTCTGATTCAACACAGTGATGGCCCACAATATTGTAGTGGATTTGCTGACAAGAACTCATACGTCCAGGAGCCAAGTATAGCTGTATTCTCCACAGAAAAGATGAAAGCAGAAGATCAACTAGTTAAGATCACATTCTAATAAACTGCTCATTAAATAATATTTGCGGCTGGTAACAGTGAAGGTGTCGGCCTGGGAACACGGTTTCTCTTTCTTTGGCTGTTGTCATCTAAATCAGGAAGCTTTGCTGTCTAACCTCCTGACATTCCAAGAAACACTCTTCATGATCCCCTCTCGCTTTGCCTTTAGCTCAGCTGCCAGCTCAATCTGCTTGAATATCATCTGTCAGTCTGTAACAGTCATAGCATGTTACCATGACAACACAAACCAGGGTATGAGCTGGATTTTGCTTTATTGTTAGCCAAACAGATGACGATGATGTTCTTATCCAGTCCCTCCAGTGTTAATCAATGGTTGCAAATTAGTGATCTCTGAGAGAAAGCAGAAGCTAAGATAACTGCAGCCTTTCACTTAACACCGAGCCTGGGTGCCCTACTTGCACAATAATGGTCCCTTTATAGGACATAATTCTTATATTGTCCGGCAATCCTGAGCAGTAAAAAGGCCTTTCTTGTGAGGGAGGCAGCTGTGGCCACAGAGACCCCTTCATCGGCTCTCCCTTCTCCCAGGCAGCCAGTCTTTGGGCAGGCAGAATAAGGATCTGATTGATGCAGGCTTCCTACAGGCCCACAGCACTCTCTTGACTTGATAAGCCGTTGATTAAACGGGGGCTGGAGAGGCGCCACAGGAGAGAGAGCTACCTTCTACAGAATGGAATTGTCCACTGATGTGAAATCAAACATAGTTTTCATCCTAAATGCTTCGGGAAGTCTCAAAAGTATTATAGACCAGACAGTCTGTTGTGTGCCTTGCACTGTAGCCTTTGAACCATGATGAAGATGAAGATTAATCAAACTAGATGGCACTCAGTAGAGCGCATACCTCCACCACTGACTAACAGCTCCCTTTAATGCAATCAAGCCTAATCAAATATCAAACTGGATAAATCTGTATCACTCTAAATTCAAGATCACCATGTTTGTGACAACCAACCATTCTGAGAATAAAACAATGCAGATGGAATCTTAATCTCCATTGTGTTGTGGAAGAATAGCAGGTTCTTATTAGGATCTGTTCAAAATGTACGCACAGATACCACCAACCACCATGCATTATTCCCTGAGAAATTAACAAAAATGTGGAGAAAGGTCTTATCTTGCATAGATGGAATGGATCAGTCATTTTATATGATTGCACCAGTCAATAGTGATCGTTCCTCCATCCAAGTTTAATGGAAATCAGTTCAATCATTTTTGTGTAATCCTGCTGACAAACCAACCAACTAAAGAACTAAGCAAATAAACAATGGTCACAGATGAAAACCTAACCTCCTTGGTGCAGGTAATAACTGTGACTTAGTGTTTATACAATATTATATATATAAAAAAAAGTGACTAAAATGTATTCATCCATGCGTTTTCTGCATATGCAGGGTCAGGTCATGGTGGCTACTGAATAGGTGGCAGGCTATTCAGGGTATTCCAGACATCCCTCTCCCCAGCAACAGTTTCCAACTCCTCCTGGGAGATCCCAAAGCATTCCCCGGCCAGAAGAAGCATGTAATTCCTCCAGTAAGTTCTGAGTCTGCCCCAGGGTCTCCCCCCAGTTTGTCATTTTCAGAAAACCTCCAAAGGAATGCACCCAGGAGGCATCCCAGTCAGATGTCATGAAGTTTATATATAAGAGAGGCCGGTGTGTTTTTGGAGGAAACTACAGGTCACAGTCCCAGGTATCAGCACCACCACTAAGCACCTTTGAGCATGTACTGTATAGCTGTATGTATAGAATGCACTGCAAAACGTTTTCATTAATGAAATGAAAGGGCCAGCGTTTACCGCTTCACCCTAGGTGCAGTGTGCCGGGTGGCAGGAAAAGGCAGGGGCCTGGATATCATGACCCCTGGCATCGCAGATTTAGGTTTAAAAATGAAACTATAGCGAAATCTATTTTTATTTTCAATGATGAAAAAAAAGCCGTTTGGCCCCACTTCATATATAACGCTATGGAAGATAAACTGAACGTAGAGAAGCTGAAAAAAAGGCCTTGCTTGAATTTTTTTTAATTTTTTTTTTTATTGCTGTTATCACAAGATCACAAGTGAATCAATGAATTATCTCAGGATAGCAAAGCTCTCATAATAACATATGGGAGTGAGGTTGTGTGACTCAATCCCCCACATTTGGTTAAGTGATCTTATTAACCTTTCACACCCTTCAACCAACATCATTGTATATCTAAAGCAAACACACGCCTTAGCCAACGCAAAGCCTGCACCGTGTCCAAAATCTGAGGCCTGTGACCAGAGGTGATCCACTAGCTGTTCATAAAACTTCATCCACAACTTCCACAAGTGCAAATTGAGCACATCTATGGAGTCTTGATGTCAGAGACAAGACTAATGTATCCTCCGATGTGAGGGGGAGTTAGTGAGGGGGTTCATGCCACCTCACTGAGTCAGTTGTGTGGCTCGTGTTCTCATCTCACCTCCTTAAAGCCTCTGACTGCCAGTCAGCCAGGATACCTTTGTTTCCATGGAGATGTCACACTGCCATGACACTGCCAGGCAGTGTGGGTTAGGCGAGTGAAGTCACTAAAACGGTTTAAAAGGGTTGATGTATGAACGTTAAGTATGCTGTGTGTCACCACCCACAGCTCTCATGACATTTCTATGGACCAGAATAACTAAGTCTTGCACATAAACAACATAACTCAGAGTATTCACCTGCCAACACACTGAGAAAGTGCTTACTTCCTTTCCTTACCACTTTTAAGTGTTATCAAAGTTTGAGTTTCATTGCTTGTTGCTCTCTTCTTTTACTTTTTAATGATGTCTATGGTTACTTATGATAATAGCCAGCTCATTCAATCCAAATAAAGAAGCACTTCCTGCATGCCAAATGGCATTTTCCAGATACAATGAATAGATATCTCCAGGACCACACTGTGACACACAGAGACTCACTAATTGAACACAATACCAGATAAGAGGTCAGAATGTTATTTGTCAGTGCCTTACAAAACCATCTAATGTGATTCAAAATATATACGTGACCCTTTCCTGTTCAGCCACCATGTGCTTCAGAGAGAGAGAGAAATACACATAAATATATGGATATGGATATATACACATATATAGATGGAACGTTGGCCATTCATAGAGGTTTCTTGTGTTGAATTGGTTCAAATTCAATTTACATTTTTTGTTCTTCTTTTTTTGTGTTTATGTCATTGCTGTTGCTCTTTATTTTAGCGATATAGAAAGCGGATTATCGTGCTAAGTACATTTTACACATCATGTTTCATTCTAACAAGCTGACCGAAAAGTTCTAAATTTTAATTCAAAGGCTCCTAATTCAGTAGAGAAAGAGCTGAGAATCAGCAGCATCCTTTTGATATATGTGTGTATATTATATCAATGCCCATTGTGTGTCAGAAAACCATTTGAAGAGGTGCACTGAGTGCATCGTTTATTATTCATGCTGAATAAATCATGTTCTTTGTACATGTGTAATGTGTGTGGTGTGTACAATAAACCCATCTAAGTAGATATTATGTGTCTTGTGTGTTAGTGTGCGCATGCATCAGCTATAAATGGTTGCTGTCTTGAGGCTACACATGCTCTGAGTGGAGCTATGGGTGTACGACTGCCGTGGCCAGTTTGTGGGAGAAAGCATGAGGTCATCAAACATTTATGTCAGCTGCATAGCTGTGTGGAAACAAACTACATCATGCTTCTCCCCCCTCATCTCTCTCTTTCTCTCTGACTCTCTCCATCTACTGTGCCTGTGGTTATCAGAGTCAGCATGGCTTCATGATGAGTAAGTCTCCAAGCCAGAGCTGCTTTCTGACTCTGGCCTTTGCAAACAGACGTTGAAATGGGAATCAAATGCACCCACTGCATCAGCTGCTGTCATCACACACCATGCATGTTGGTACATCTTCCTTTTATTTTGAAAGACTCTCTCATATCTCTAAAATGACCATATATTCTATGTAATCTGTTTTGGAATACAAGTAAGAGAAAACAAGAGGCCACATAATGCAAATGTGCTGGACTCAATGAAGAGCATGAGCAATGATTTAGCTACTCTTAGTCAAGATTCAACTATTCTTAGAAATATTAAGTAAGGGACAATGATAACGTCCAACAAGGTGTCCATTATTAGGAATTAACGGACAACATGAAGTTCAGAACCAACACAGAGTCCATTCATTTTATGATCATGGACACCTTGAAGGGTGTTTTCCATCTTCAACCATAATTACTTGCTTTTTGTGATCATAACCCAAAAGTTTGTCGCATGAATTAACTCTGTTTCCCTGGCAACATTTGAGAGTTTCACTATTAGCTGGAACAATTATTACAGTCCCATAAAGTTCTTATGCAATTGATTAGATATGACTTAGCGACAGGGGATATTTCTAATCTGCTTTTCTCATAGAAGTAGAGGTTCCACGAGCAGAGCTAACATTATGCTGATACGATTCAGAAACTGTTCTTTTAGTTTATCATATATTCTGACAGGATCTTATCAACAACACTAGCTTGCTATCCAGCAAAGTCATTTGCCTCAAATCAAGATTTTCACAAACAAATGATGATCTATGTGTACTGCTGGCAACAGCATGAAGTGGTGTAGATACGTTCATTTAGAACAAATAGTTTCACTGGAACCATTTAGCAGTTCTATGAGTGTCCCTGCATCTAGAGCTATTTGACAAACTGCAGCAAATCAGAATCAAGTATTGACATGACATTATTTATTTATTTGTTTTTTATATTTGCAGAAATAAAATAACAAATCTGGACATTAAAATAGCATAAATGTTGAATCAAAAATGTAATAGTGTATTAGATTTAGAGAATAACTGGCAAATACATTTTCTAAGCTTTTGTCAGCTTCTCAGAATAGGTAATCTGCACTACATTTACATATTGGTCCATTTCGATGTAAGTTGGCTTTGCAAAAACATATATACTGGTATCTGACACAGAGGAGTAAGAGGTTCAAACTAGTCACCATTTCCATATTCACTGAATCAGAATAAATTCTGAAATAAATCATGACACCAAAGTCTTTCAGATGGAAGGCATAGTCAAACCTTGCTAGGAACTCTGGGGACTTGGATTCTATATATTCCTGGACTGCTTAGTCCTATAATGAATACCCTGCTGTGACAACAGAAGATAAGGTAATCATGCATTATACTGACACTTTGAACACCACGCCTTGTCAGACATGGTGATCAAGAGATTCTTCTGGAATCACACTGGAATCCACCTGAACTTTTAACAGCACTCATGTATTTTTTTTTTTTTTTAATTCAAAAAATGAAGCGAATACAACTAACACATCTAAATGAGTCATTCTGAAATGACATTTTGCTACACCAGTTGATCAGGATGTCATCATTCACTGAGGAAAGGGAAAAGGGACATTAGCTTGTTCGAATGAAAGCCAAGCTGCTCCTGATGCCCAAATACCATTATGACATGAATTCATTAGTAACAAATAAGTGAATTTTAATCCAGGGTGACACACAATAAGAAAAAACAGCTTTTCATGGTAGATAGTGCACCTGCCAAAATAAATATTGGCTGGATGACATAATGTAACCATGGTGAAAATATATTTTGGATTGTACAACGTCTGTGTTTCATTAGTCTTAGGGTGTAAATTGTTGAACTGTAATAGCAGCTAGAAGACAGACAGTCAGTCTCTTCAGCTGGGCTACAGACTGCAGGGGCACTAATGAGCAAGGAGTGCTACCGCATGTGTCTGAATAATTTAACTGTTTCCAGGAAGACAAGTGAAGCCCCATGTCTGCTGCTGTGGCCACAACAAACCATCTCACACAGATTTAACCTCTCGCTAATACTTCTGCCTTACAATCTGCCTTCTGAAAATGAATTCATTTTGCATCATGATTGGACCCTTTTCGTCACGGTTAAACAGAGCGGACCCAGATGCACGAGGCACAGGTAGGCAGGCGACAGAAGGCTGTTCACCAAAGTCCATAAAATAAAAAATGAAGTCCAAACACAAAAGTACAAACCAGGAGTGAACAAGAGGAATGAAGATGATGGAACAGCTGGAGACGCAGGAACACAAGGGCAAAACAGAACAGATGAACTGACGAAGAGGAAGACAGCATCCTTCTTTAATGAGCATTGTAAATATTATATAGTTTGTGATTTAAATGTCTAATATGCAATGTAGATTAAAATGTTCTGCGTCATCTAAAGTTAGTGATAGGTGGCATATTTTTGGCTTGTGATGAATGCCTGGAGAAATATTGTTGCTTTGCTGTCTTTTGACAAACCCTTCATGTTCCAGACTTGTATCAAAACTTCTGCAATCCGGTGAATAAACTACTTCTTACAGACAAAGTAAGGAGTTTGATTCTTTGTGTCTCAGTGTTTGATTCCTCCAAGCATGTTAGTAGTTATTTATTTAGATTTATTTGAGGCTGATTAAAGGGAAAAAGTGAACCACTACAACAGGATACAACTTCCAAGTTGTGGCCTTTAATATGAACAGTCCACATCACAATACAGACAACTAGTAGACAGAACGTTTTTGAAAAAGTGGCCTTGTTGTTTTATTGTCAATATAATGAAACCTTAAAGGCAGATGATTGACTGCCAGCTAGCTTCTCCTTTTAATCATCCACCAGCCGGTAAAACAAGATTCCTGCCCTCAGCCACTTCCATGTGTCAATTAGATGAGCAGCCGTGCCAGCAGGCTCATTGACAGGGAACCTATGAGGCACCTTTAGCCTCCCGTATTGTCTTATTTAGCCCTCCCCATGATACAGGGCCCCTGGGGAGCGAGGTAATCCAATCTGGGCCTCACCCTGTGCTTTCTGCTTGGACAGGACTGTGAATGTCTTGATCAGGACCTGAAAAGCCGTTTCCTCACAGAGAGACAACAGATGGCGCAAGATGAGGAGAGCTCACCTCAACCACCCACCCCCCTGCTCCTCTCTGTAATCCTTTCCTCTCTAACATCCTTGTCTCTACAGCCGTCCAATGCTTTCTCTTCCTCTTTTTTTCTCTTTCTTGTCTTTCTCTGTCCCAAACAACTTTGCGATGTCTCTCTGCATTTTATCTTCCTCCAGGATGTTTCCCGTGTGACAAACAGAGGAAGAGCAGGAGGTCACATGTCCTGCACAGTTACGGAATCAGAAACTGTTGGAGTACCAACATGAAGGGTACACCAATGAACATCAGCACAAAGACGCTGGTATGGCAGTGACCTATTTTGAGGAGAGGGTCACCACAAAAAACCCCTAACACTATGTGTCTCTGTGCATGTTCAGTCAAAAAAATCAAATGTTCTAAACTCATATGTATTCAGTTCCCGGTCACAGTCTTTATCCTTAAATCTTTAAATATCCATCTGATCTGATTTAGCATTAATGTATTTGAATTATGTTTTCCTACATAATAAAGCTCCACATGCATGGCTACAGTAAGCCTAATATTGAATAATGGCTATTAAAATTTCCTCCTGAAAACAAAAAATAAATGTTTTTTTTTTTTGTTTTTTTTTCTGTTATATATAGTGCTATTTATTCATGTAGATAGTTTTGGTTTGAGTTGTGGAGTTTTGGATATTTGGGCCTTAGAGGTGGCTGCCTTCTCTTGAATATGATGAATTTAACGGAACTCAGCTCGTGGTGCTCAAAGCATCAAAAACTACATTTGAACAGCTTAACAACAATGTCTCCAGAGCTGGTTACTCAAGGTAATCAACAGACTTTGATGTGAGCAGTTACATGCAGGAACCAAATTACACCCACCAATCATATTACCATTCAGAAGGAAGCATGCATCTACTCATGTGCAAGAGGTCAGCAAGCTAACATTACAGCGCAGACATGGAGGGAGCTGTTCATGTTGCAATCACACACTGTGATGAGCACAAGCCTCTCAGAAAGCAATTCAAAAAATAAGTGAAATCACTTGAATAAGAGAAAATATAGTCTGAATCATAGATTTTCTTTGGAGATTTCCTATAATATATTGTGTAGTGCCCTGCTGCATTGTGTAAAACATTGTGCAGTAGGAAGCTTTAGAATTAGGCTTATGGTGCTACAGACCAAAGATCACAAACACGTCATTCGTGCATCCACATGAGTTGAAAATATTGAACTCAAGGGACATTTTGCATGATGCTGTGTAGTGAAAGACTATCAGTGTTGATGTGTACTTGCTGGTCACAATTACTATCTATTGATTTTAACACACCTGTTAATAAACTGCCAATCACCGGAGACAGATGGACAGGCGCTCTGCAGCTAAGAGCTGCGCCCAAGTCAGTCTAAGGTAGTGCTGGAAGCTGCAGTCATCCAGATGCAGCGCCGGACAGAAAAAAATCACTGAGCTGGGTGACATGCAAGTAACGTCAATAAAAATGTATAATCTCGCAATCAAATTCATGTTTGACAGTCACTTTGTCTCAAGAGTAAAAAAAACTCCAGGTGTAAGTTACATCCAGAAGGGCTTTTTTGGCACCTATGTCCCAAAATGACCTGAAATATACTTTTTAGCTCTTATTCAGGTCATTGATTCTAGATTGCCACCAGGTGAACGCTGCAAATTCCATATATTCGTATTGTTAACAACTCATATCACAAGAGTAAAAACAACAATGTAATCAACTGTCTCCCAGTACTTAATGACTTTCCTACCCTCTCTGTGGGATTTGGCTCCAAGTCTAATGGTTCAAACTGTAGACCCAAGTCTCACCTTACAAATGCAATGATCAGCCACAACATTATTAGGATTAACAGGTTAAGTTAATAACACTGATTATATCATTACAATGCAATGTTTTACATTGTTGGGTACCAAACTCTGTACTTTTAAGGGTACCGACCGAATTACATCACATACTACTCAGTACCAAGTACAAAACAAAAATTCCCAATCGGTTTAAAATACAGCCACCACTGATGGAGACATTGCGTGCCAGGAGATGGCAGCCCATATACAATATATATTTTGATGTTTTCTATTATATATATTCGTATAATGCTATAAGAATAGCTCAATGAGAAGAAACAGCTAAAAGCAGCAATTTCCTTCTTAAGGTATATATTTTATTCATTCTATTGCGCATTTGATCTGCCACTTTTATGAGTTAAGTCAATGGGTTTAAAAGGACAGCTTTCAAGTTCAATATCATTTGTGAAGGATGTTTATCATCTGCAGCCTGATGCTGCTTGTGTTTATGGACTGTGCATTTAAGATGAGAAGATGAATGCAAATTGCTGATCTGACCACTAGTGACTGAAGTGTCATTTGTGCCTATGCCAGATAGACCTCGAGCAGAGTTTAGAGACTTAGAATAGGTCAATATTAGGTTAAACGTGAAAGTGAATCAGGATTGATTTACAGTATGTACACAGATATGTTTGATGCTTTTGTATTATGATTAATCACAGACAGAATATCAATGATCATGTTTATTTCTATACCAAAGACAGCATAATCAGAATGAATGCTGTCATTCACAAGGTTCATGTGTCATGAAAGTACACAGAGGAATGTGGAGTCATTATGACACAAGCAACATGAGGCCATTTAGTGGAATTATGATAGAAATCATCCAGTATAGACTATGCCTGTGATTTGAATTTAGAGATTAAAATGTAATAAAAGTGAAACAGCATGTGGAGGGAGGGCTTTGTGGTGCTCTGCTCTAATCTTTGACCTCCAAAAATCCCTAATAAATGAGAATTCTACAATGCATGTTAACAGCAAACAGGACACAGAGCTTAACTGTACTTGTTGAAAGCAACTGTAAATGACAAATATTTGTTTTTCTTCTGTTTGACCCCTGTAGAGTGATAATACAAGGTCTGTGGAATACTTGATGTACATTAAACATGCCCTGATGACAGGGCTGTAACCAGGGTTATGGAAATACCAAGGTCCTCAGCCAAAGGTCTCAAAAGTGTTGTGATAGCAGCTGTGTCCACTTCCATCGGAAATATACTTGCTGTCTTTATTTTCACTTAACAACAGATGCATGTGCAGTGTGGATCTTTATGTTTCTTGAACAGTCACTGCAGCACTTGCAGTTGTAATGGCAGTAGTCAGGGAGTAGAGGGAATAACAGGAGCAGTGACAACAGTTGGAGAAGTGGCACTAGAAGTACACGAGCAATAAAAACAACAACAATCATAGTAGTATTAGCAGCGGGCTAGTAGCAGCCGTAATATAAGCTGTGGGTTAGTATCAGGAGAAATCAGGGTAGTTGGAGCAGAAGAGGTAGGCACAGGAGCAGCAGTAGTACTGCTTCAAGTGTGAGTATAGGAGTGGCATATCAGTAGTAGCATTAGCAACAGTAGTTGTAGCAGCCATAGTAGCAGAATCAGTGGTGGTAGCCATTGTAATAGCAGAAGCAGCAGTGGCAGTGGTGGTAGTAATGGCAGGAGCAGTGGCAGTGCAGATAAGCAGTCGTGAGCTAGTAAGCTTCTTCTTGAAGTTAATAGTCACGGTAGTGGTACTTATAGTTGCTGGTAAGTGCTGTGGTTGGCTGACAGATGTCAGTGTAATACAGTCCAGCTGCTGCACAGGAACGTACATGTAGAGCACACAGAGATAAATAGCGTTAATCTCAACAGTCCGTCCTGACCAGCCCATCCATGTGAAGTGACTGTTAGAGGCTTCACGATGACAAACCATCATTTTTCCATGCTGATGGAGCTGAGGTGGAAAAGACCAGACCCCTCTATAGAGGCATTCATCTGATCACTGAGCACACTGACTGTGGGCTGCCCATTACTGCAGATGGTCGGCCATCAAGGCCATTGAGGCGTTCTCAAAGGAAGGCACATCTGCAGCACACACACACACACACACACACACACACACACACACACACACACACACACACACACTCACACATACACACATCCTTTCCTCTTCCAGCTCTGGATTCGGACCAGTAATCTCCATGAGAAAGCTCAACCTCCTTGTCTTTCAAACACAACGCATGCCTGTGTAGTATCATAAACTACATGGACATAAGTCAACACTTGTGTTTGATTTTGTGATTAATCCCAATGTTGGAAAATAGGAACTGTGTCACTTGTTTTATTGATTTTTAATTGGATGAACTGACAAGCACATATCAAAGTGCTGCCGTCATGAACCACTAAATTAAATGTTTGGTTTTTTTTAAACGAAGGTTTTTTTTAAATGCTTATAGAGGTAGTAAACTGGCTACTACATCATTTAGAGAACATTTTTCAACTACAGAGTTTGTCAAAAGCCCTGACATGTTGATTTCTGCATTGTAAAAAAATCTTGTTGATGGATGGATTGTTACTGTGTTTTTAAAGCTCAAAAAAAATGTCTGCCTTAAAATACGGTACAAGTATATTGAACACAAAAAAGCATTAGGTCCATACATTTTGTGAACCTGCACATGTTGGTGTTTGACCTGGTAACTGACCTGTAAGCCCCTCCGTGGGGTGAAGACCCCTTATGGGTTTACTACCTGCCATTTTATGTGAATTGGATACTGTGCTCAAGTGTTCCATGCTGTATTAGTTTGTGGGCAAAAAATTTGCCTATTTCAGCATATAAAGGCTGAAATACAATATGAGATAAACCACATTTCTCTGAGAACTATCAGCAGTGGAGTACCCACACAAATTGTTACCAAAGTAAATAATTAACTAATGGGTTGGTATGTTCAGTGTCAGAAATACACAATCTAGAAAAGGTGAGCGAATGTAACTTTTCAGATGACACAATCACTTTCAGAGATGCCGAGTAGATCACAGTCCGAAAAGGGGAGGATTTCTTACAGGAAAGACTTTTAAAACACAGCAGATCACAGTTCAGTTGTAAACGGACTTGCATTTAACGACCACTCATAGCGCTTTACAACACTCCCGTTCACACACACTTATACACTGATATCAATACCGCCCTACTCCACCGCTGACTGGCTGGTTTTGTTAGTTTGTCTCTGTGCTTTACTCAAACGCTTAACACACACAGCACCTCTGGGAATGACTCTTTTCTTGGTTTATACGTTGTAGTTCTGGGGGTAAACACATAGGAAAAGGATAGAACTGGTGACCTCTGGATGAGCTGAAGACCCACTCTGACTCCTGAGCCACAATCAACTTTACTTGCAATGCACACATGTCCAGAGTGTAGGGAAGCAGCTGAATCCAGCCTAGCACAGCAGGCCTGCATATGTCTGAAAGTAATTGATGGGTCTCTGGAAACTGGGCAAGAGGCCTGTGTGGATCCAGAGCATTTGAAGGCTGCACCTACAACTGAACTCTTAATGGGAGATACAGACCATAGACAATAAGAGACACCTCCTCTCCTCCTTTCTCATGCTGAGTGGTTACTGGTAAACCCATACAATGGTTCATCTGTGTCATCTGCAGTTGGAAGCACCACTTAAACTAAAAGAGAGCTAAAAGCAGCCCGACACCAGTGACGGCAGCTCTGTGTTGCTGTTCAGCGTCATATCTAACATGTACCCCTCTTTTGCAAAATAGCACGACAGCAAGCCGTCTGCAGCCACAGGCCGTCAGCACCCACAGCACAGCATGACGCCTGCATGCCTCTGCACGAACATGCACTTCTGTTATCACACGACAATAGATCAATGCCCTTGCTTGCCCTTTGGTCAAACGGACCGTCACCACAGACGAGGCTGATTTCTCATGAGAAATGTCACATCCCGTCGTGTCGGTGTCTCAAACGCACATTGCAGTTTCTGCAGCAACTTCAGCCTTTCCGGCTTGAGCTTCATTCTTACCTTTCTGGATGAGGGCTTCGATGTCTTGATCGAAGCCCAGCCGATGGCATTTCCTCCACAGACCCATGTTGGTTGAGTTATACTGCCTGCTGCACTCGTCCGCGGCGCTCATGGCGAACAGCTGCCGCCGGTTCCGGGCCAGCAGCAGCTTCTCCTCCCAGCGGGGCAGGTTGCTCCGGCTGGCCCGCAGCGGCAGGCTGTTGTTGGGGATGTAGATAAAGCCGGGGTCCTTGCGGCGGCTGGAAAAGCTTCGGCACCGGTCCCTGTACCTCCTGGCGTCAGTCTCGTACCAGTGGTCGGAGCACATCGCCACGGCCAGCATGCCCAGGGCGCAGAGAGAAAGAGAGAGCCCGGCGTAGAGCAGCAACTTCCCGGCAGCCATGCTCGCTTCTGTCACAGCCGCATCAGCACCTCGACAGACGGACAGCTCCTCTGCGGCTTCCCCGCGAGTTCAGCTCACATCACCTCTGGAGAGCGGCGTCAGGACCATTATCGAGGCGGCGGACTCGGTGCGGATGAAAAGCAAAGCCGTCCGCTGACACAGCTCACTGGTCGAAGCAGACGCTGAATCCTTGTATTCCGGTGTTTGTGGCTGCAGAGTGACAACGTCTTTCCTGCGTGCTCGGCGCTGCAGCAGCTCGGCGGAGACAGAGGACGCTTATCTCATCTCAGCCCCGGATCCTCAGCACACATCCGTCTGAGCAGGGCGACACGCACAGAACACATCAGCACAGCATTCGGGTCTTTAGTCAAGCACACACAGTAAGACATATGTTACACACGATATACCCTTACTGCATAACCCACCCACTGAAACGAACGATGGACAAAGGAGAGGGAAAGCTATACAGAAGAACCGAGCGGCTGCATTTAGCCGAAGCCTTTCTACAAAAACAATGCTGTAATAAACCAGGACCTTTATGCGTCTGAACGCCGGGAGCCGCTTCCTTCAGAGAGGGCAGATGTCGGCCTACCTGATGTCTGACACACAGCCAGCCCGGGCAGACCGCAGCCCGTCAGCAGCAGCAGAGGAGAGGGATCCGCACAGTCAGCAGCCCCGGCACGTTTGATAGGATGACGGCCTGTCCCTGGACCAATCAACGCGGCTCTGTCTGGAGGAGCACCGTGTTAGCTTAGAGGCTACATCTAATTATTATCAGTCAACAATCATATCGGCCTTCTTCTCTTACTGCCTTTTATATCCCATACTACTGCTTCTATGTCTTACCAGTGCTTGCTCGGGTCCTGACCGTCCTGCAGGCCTGCCTTGTCAATGGAAGATAACAGGATGAGTTTATAATCTTGTGTAAAATAACAAGTATAATGGGCAGGGGCTCATGTAAGCCCAAACTCTGGCGGGGCACAGTTGGAGTGGGGGCCAGGGGGTCCACTCCCTTAACACAAATAAGATAACAATGCAGTCATGATATCATGAAATGTATTTGTTTCAAGACTTTCCTGTCAATTATTTGTGCGATTATGATTATTGAATTTATTACTCCTACACTGATCTGCCACCGCTGACACCTCAATACATCATGTCTGTTTCACCTGAAGCTTTTAACAGGAATACATTACCACACAAATGATATATCCACATTGCAAGTTAAACGAGAAAACATGGATCAGATGGAACGAAGATAGATCATGGGACACTACAACTGTGATAGCAACATGAGGACTCACAAGTGTCAGAAGTCTCAAGTTATTCTCAGGTAACTGTATTATAGTCGTCTTATTTTAGTTCGTATCCGATGTATCCGATGGACCCACTGTAGACTACTTGGCCAGAATCTTGCTCAAGAATGTAGCGTGCCTGTAGGAAGCAGAGCCTTTTCTGTGCTTTTTTACACAGGGCGGGGATGTGTGATGACCATGATAGGTTCTCAGAGATGTTAATTAAATGAACCCATTTATGAGGCTCCCTGTCACACTATCTTCAAGACAACCCCTCACATCTTCTCAGATCAGCACATTCAGCCATCAATCTGCTCTTCATTCTGTCTGATACTATTGAATGGTGGGTACTATGAACATGGGGAAATTTAGCAGTGTAATGTCCACACAGCAATGAATATAGAATAGAATAGAATAGAATAGAATAGAATAGAATAGAGTAAAATAGAATAGAATAGAATTACTTCAATAATCCCAGACTGGGAAATGATTTGTACTGTTTTGAAATCAAACAACATATGGAGGCTTGTCTGTTTAACAGCTGCTCTGGTGAGACCCAAGGACAGAAACAAATGTGAATGCTTACCCTGCTCAAACAGAAGCACCTCAAGTGCGGTGAAAGAGTTTGTGTTTGTGGCCCATTAGTTCCTGTGGATCCTGTCACTCAGTCCCTCTGCTGAGAGGATATAACTTTGAAAATATTCAGAGGAATCTGTGGCTGCTGTTTTCTGTATCTTCATATCTGGCACCCTCTTGTGTTAATAAATTGTAAAGACACAGTAGATGCAGTGAAAAAGACAGATAGCTGTCAGTGAAACCAAATGCATATTAAAATCCTTCAAAGTCACAGTTAACAAATCAAAGACAAATGGTATACCTATGATATTCTTCTAGGATGGTACTTTACCTTTAGGTCTGCACTATTTCACACACAGATTCCTAATCAAGCCTATTTTGGCTTTACTAAGTGAAAGGTATAGCAGACTTGGATAGCATGTCATGCAATTCATGTCAATAACTTGGATTTAGATGTTATCTAATGTTGCTCTATGTATTAAAAGTCATTTGAAGAATTTGAAATCATAACAGGTTCAATGTGGTTTGCAAAGCAAAGGAAAACTATCGTCCCGTGACTTTGCTGACATCTCATTGTCTTATCTCAAAGTTCAAGGTTAACTTATTTATCAGCTATATTTACTAACCTTAGTTTATTTTATCTTTCTGTAACACATGGTTGTATACTGATATGCAAGATTTAGTCCATTTATGCCGCACAAAACAGAAACAAGCATTGTCTGTGACTTTGGATGAATTTAGGAGTCTCATACTGGGGAAAGACGCTGCTCTGTGGAGTATACTTTTATACATTATGCCATTCACTAATGCAGGTGACATGCAGATGCAACAGCTGGTTGCTCCTTTAGACCTGTATCCACCACAACATCCCAGCTCAAGCCCTGCTCTCAACAGGCAGATCGAGATCGTGCCGCGCTGACAGAGGACTAAAGCTGGGCCAGGGGCAGTGGACTCATCATGCTCTGACACAGTCAAAGTTGATGGAAAGTGTTTACCTGGGGCCGTATTCATAATACTTCCTAGACCAAAGAGTTGCATCAAAATTCGGAAAATAATTCTTAGAACTATGACGTTTTGTAAGTTGTTCACGCAGCACCTTAACGCTTAAGACAGCTTCTAAGGTTAAAATCCATTAGGAGTAGTGGGAAGAACTTGTAAGAGCATTAAGAGTTTTTTTAAGGAGAAGAAACAAAGAGGGAGGAGAAATACTCAAATATTGAATGAGTTAATGAAACACTATAGCGCAGTTTTTTCTTGGAAATGGTATCGCTGTCCTCACATCAAAAATTCACTTTTAGGAGCAGTGGGAGCAACAGTATCATAGAGACGAGGAGAGGACTCAGAGACGGACTGTCCTCCTGTGACAAAACCTAAATAGATGTATTTAGGCGTAATTTCACAGGCCACTGTTAAGGATATTTAGTGAATCACTCTACCAACTTTGTCTATCACACTTGAGCTAGCAGAGTTGCAAGCTGCAGGTTAAGTGTCTCCCTTATTAATCCTAGACTGAAGAATTAGGATTATAAATATATTGGGGTTCACGTTGATAATACACCTGACTGGGTAAGGAATACTTACACCCTCTACAGGAAGAGATAGAGTCGTCTGTACTTTCTGAGATGGCTGAGGTCCTTCAACATCTGCCAGACTATGCTCAGGACGTTTGATGAGTCAGTGCTATCCTCTATGCTGTTGTGTGCTGGGGCAGCAGGCTGAGGGTAGCGGACGCCAAAAGACTGAACAGGCTGGTCCACAAGGCCAGTGATGCTGTGGGAGTGGAGCTGGACTCTCTGACTGCGGTGTCAGAGAGGAGGATGCTCTCCAAATTGCATGGCGTCTTGGATAATGGCTCCCATCCAATCTATGATATGGTGGTCAGCCACAGGAGTACATTCAGCACTAGAGTGATCCCACCAAGATGCACCACAGAGTGCCACAGGAAATCGTTCCTGCCTGTGGCCATCAAATTGTTCAGCTACTCGCTCTAGATGTTGGACACTCTGAGTCAATAGGAGGACTCTGGATGTTTTGTTTCTCTCTTTTGTATTTAATGTGCAATAATTACAACAAATGATTTGCAATAACCCCAATTTTAACTGTAGCATTATTTATTACACTGTACATACAGATGTAAATTGCTTATATATAGTTTTTATTCTTCTGCGTTTGAATGGGAGCAGCTGTAATGCAAGGGCAATCCCTACTATTCATTGTTTTTCATCATGTGAACATGGCAGAGTGAGTCGCTTGATTAAGGGAACTTGGGCCCCCAGTGCCATGATCACAATATAATGTATGTTATCATGTGTGGTCTAATATCAAAGATTCAGTTTTGGGCCCACCAAAGGAAAAGGTCTTCTAATGTAGCCAATCACATTCTACTCTATTTTACAGAGTGACCATAATGAACTATGACAGTTATCCTGCAGGTGAGGATGTTGCTTAGCTTTGGTGTAGTGTAGTGTGTATATTATGTCCTTGGTTAAAATGTTGTCATAATTTCACACCAGAACCAGCAGCAGCCAGTTACACATGTTTATAAAATATATTTATAGTATACTTTAACATGTAAGCGAACATTTGATGCTTCAGTTCACTGAATATCAACTACATTAAGACTTTTATTCAAGTATAACTTTTAGGCTTTTTTTTCTAGCCTACTTTTGCAACATTGCTTAGCACGCAAGTTAACTAACGTTAGTTTACACTACATTAGGGCAGACTGATAACCGGAACTTTCTGTTTAACTCATCAAACCCCCCGGTCTCTTTAGAGCGACGGACTTCCAGCAAGCGCTGGATTCTGGACTGAATAAAATATACTTAATTTAGACTGACAGACTGCCTGCGATCATTTGATGAAAACGAATCTAATTAACATGGAATAAAATGTGCCTTGTTGGAAATAAAATACCACTTTACATAAACTAGTTTCTTTTGCACGTAACAGGAAGTAAAAGCTACTCGCCAATCAGCTCCAAGGAAAATGTGTCATGCGCGATGGGGTGTGTGATGGCAGGGTGGCGTGTGAAGGTTAACGTTAGCTCAAACACAGCTACAAATAATTGAACTGTGTTGTAATTTGACAGCAGTTCACTGCGCTCCACAAGCGTTTAAACTGCGTGTCAGTAAACATCGTCCTTCGTCACAGGCCACAGACTCAGGTAAGACAGCATGTTATCACTGTTAGCAATGCTAACTGAGCACATGCAGAGCTGCCATCATTTCATTTTTTTTAATCAAGATTCGAGGGAAGCAAAAGCATGTTAGTTAAGAGCCAGCTTCATGTCTATATGCCCACTAACATGAAGTCAGTGTTTGAGGTCAGTGTGAAATGGCAGATGTGAACAGACTGACAACATGGTAGCTGCAATGCACATCACCGTAGCGTTGTTTTATGACACCAGACGCGGCTGTTGCTCGATGTTATCTATAAGGGTATTTTATTGAATTAAATTTCCTTCCATTTATTAATGTGACAAGCGTGATGTCATGAGCACAGACGGAACATATGGTAGTAACAATAGCAACAGCATGGCCGAGGTACAACACACTTCTCGTTGGAAAGTCACCAGAGTTCTGGTACAGGTCAGTTGTTTGCAGTCAAGATCAAAACGATTGTCTGTGTTGGTTGCTTTCTTTTAACAGCTTCAACTTCAACTGTAGAAACAGTTGTAAAGTAATACTTTAAAAGGCAGAATAATTCTGTTTAAAAAAAAAATAAGACCTGCATATCAAGTTTAAAGGATCCTTTAGCAGGATGTGGCCAGAATTGTAGTTTAAGACATTTTAAAAAATGAACTCACATTATGAACTGAGAGAGTAGAAACAACACACATTGTTCACATTATGTGAGAAACATCTCCGCACTGTTTTGCAAAAAATATGTACTGAATTTAAACAGAATGCAAACCAGCTAGTCTCAGCCACCTCTGTCTTGTAATACCACTCTGTACCAGTGAGAGGTGATAGTTTTGAAAGTCACAGTGGTCTCAGCTGAGAGTTGATGGCTTTCAAGAAAATAGACTCCCAAAATGGACATTAAATAGGTTGTTTTTACAAACCGAACAGCAAAATCCAACTGTAAACCAGCTCAATTCAAGTTTCTCTCTTTTACAGAACTTACACAGGCTCAATTTCCTTGTTCACTCAGTCACAGTCTTGGTTTGTCTTCCACAATCAACTCTGGTTTGGTTGAAATAAATCCTTCAATTTACAGAGAAAGGTGTGGAAATATTCTGGTAGTTTTGTGTCTTTCTTGTCCACGCCTGCTGTGTCTTCTTGTCCCTTGGATCATAGACTTGGTCAGAGCTGCTATAAATCACCGCCATTCTGTATCCTGTGTCTTCAGATTGACCCTGTCCTCTTCGAGGCTGTGGTGAGCACCCGTTTGTTGTTCAGCCATGTTCACAATCCAGTTGAGTGGGGCCCTGTCACCCATGGTGACTCCCCCTGTGATCTGAGGTTTAGGTCCTGGCAAATTTTAGGGCCACTGGCTCAATGGCTCACCAGAGCATGAGCTAATTAGCTAACTGTAGCTAACCACAGTGGCAGCAGTTGTCAGTTACTCTGGTGACATGCTGCCCCCATTATTTTTGGTGCTACCTTCAAATACTGGCCATATTTTTTATAAATTGCACCATCAAGTTGACAATTATTTATAGTACATTATTCTGTATTTAGAATAGCCTAATATTTGTGTGATGCTGTAATAATTTGCTGTGGCTGGAAAGGTTGGACAGGACTACAACTGTCAGAACAACAACTCTAGAGTGCCGTGTTCTGTGGCACCCCAGCTGGACACCCACTGCCACAACTGAAGTCTGATTCTGTTGGAAACACTGGAAATGGATAAATAAAGGGGTCTTTGAATTGCAGTTTCAGCTTCAAAGCCCTGCCAGATGGTTCTCTTCAAACACAAAGTTATTTGCATGAACTGTCGATCTCTTGGTCGAACTCAGTTACCACTGGTGTACACCAAGTCTCAAAAACCACTCGCTCAGACTTTTTTTTTTTTTTTTTTACAGAGGTGAATAAACAAGCTGTTCTCAGAGTAGTTAAAGTTTGGGCACAGCTTCTCATTCAGTGGTTTTTCCTTTTTATTATTTTCTAAAACGTTACCCTAACCTGTATGTAGATTAATACTGACGACATCAAAAACATGAAGGAACACATATGGAATTATGCAGTGAACAAAAAAGTGTTTGCCAGCATTGGCGAACCGTACCTGTGTGAATGGAGGAGTGGAGGCTTGTTGGTTTGATGGTGTTCAGTGTGGTAACTAAACAGAGATGCTTCCCTCAACAAAATAAAGAGAAATGTCCCACAAAGCAACGTTACAAGACCAAACGATGGTAAAGTAGTAACTGGGGTGTCTTTGGCACGTTTTATTTTTTTTTTTGTTGAGGAAAACAATACCACAATATAAAAAATACTGGCAAAAAACTTCAACTCACCAAGTGTTTGTCTCCCTCCACTATTGTGTTGTTATAGTTACTGTCTTGAAAATAATCGACATGTTGAAAAACAACACACAAATGTCAGTATCATGATGTGTACCATCACGCCTCTTTAGGATCCAGAGTGCCAGCTTGCCTTGTGAATTACACTCTGGTGCGTCTTTACACTGGAGCTGCTTGGTTCTGTGTGAACAAACAGCAGTGTAGAACTGGCATGCTGCTGCTGCTGCTGTGGCGATAATGCGGAGACTTGATGAGATGTGAAAATGGCTCCTCTTTCACGGTCACAGCCCAATAATTTAGGGTTCTGATGACCCCTAGCCCAGCTCCGGTGGGTAATGAGAGTCGAAGGGCAAGTACTGATCTGTGTGTGGGTTTTCTGAAGTGTTAAGGCATCAGTGTGTACTGCACAGTCTGAGAAGGGCAAGCATTTTCCAGCATGAACTTGATCTAATTGTTCACGGCATTTATATGTTCCGCGAAGGCTCCCATTTCCCTTGTTCTACTTTTGACCCAGGTGTCGTCCACATACCTGAACCAGTGGGTAGTTCCTGTTAAGGTAATCAAAGCGCTGCTCTCAACTTCTTCCATGTAGAGGTTGGCCATTATTGGGGACAACAGTGAGCCCATGGCACAGTCAGGCTTCTGTCTGTAGAAACCTTCTCTATACTGGAAGTAGGTGGTTATCAGAAAGAGATCATGTAAGGCAGAAATGTAGTCTGGGGTGAAGCTGGTTCTGCTGGCGAAGCCATTGACAGGTCATTACATAACAGACTGTACCCAGGGGAAGCAATCCCATGTTTCTATGGACTCTCCTAGAAGGAGGGAGCACCACTCAGACCCATCAGCAGCAGCATCAACTCAGTTACCTATAACATATCCAAGCACCAGTATCCTAGCTCTCTTAGTCAGTAACACTCAACACCATCAAATCACTGTGGCTGTTGATTGGCCTCTTGCCTTGCCAGGTGATAGCAGTCTAGCTGATTAGGAAAATTAATCAGGAGGGTGTAGGGCACTGGGCTCTGGTCTGCCTTGCTCATGCTCTGACTTCAGTCCACTAGACAAGGGGTGCAGTCAGTCTGCTAGGAGGCTGGCTGTGTTTTTTTGATTTGTGTTTATTTTCAACTTTTTTTTAGCCTTTCAACCACTGAGGCATTCAACAATCTTTAACTCCTTTAACACCTCTAACAAATGAGTTGTATTGGCTGAATTACAGTGGGTCGCTTGACTCCACCACCATCCACTCCACTTCCTGATGTAAAAGTCAGGTCATAAATGTGAGCTTGATATGACATGTATAGTTGAACAGTCAAGATTCACTAGTTTGAGTGCCAATACAAAATATGTGTACAGTACATTGGTTAGAGCCAAAACAGCCTGTGCTCAAATTGACCACAAAGACCACTGACGCATACAAGTGTGTACAGGACATTAAAAATACACATCATCAGGTTAATTTTATGTTTACCTACTTGCTACCATTACATTTGGAAATGTAAATAAATGATTCAAAAAAATTGTCAATAATTTAAGTGCCATTAATTATTGACCCTAAAGGTAATTGGAGGGTTAATGAACAAATTCAGTGCATTATCATCAATATAATGAGTTATTTTAAAACTCTGAAATAGTCAATGTCTGTACCATCTTCAAATTTGGAAACCAACCCTTAGAGCCAATGTTGATACACGTTCACTGCCTGATGATTTTGACACTACACACAGAGGAGCGAGGCCTCAGACACAGACGGCCTTGATTGTTCAGCAGATCTACCTGTCAGTACCGAAAATTCGATGTAATACGTCACAGGACATGCTCTAAACACAAGGCTCAGTATCTCACCTGATATAGAATTTATGCTCTACTTGTCTCAAGTTTAATTCTTTTCTTTCAGCTCTGTTCAGCAGCCATGGCTGGTCTGTCCAGCTATGCCATACGCATGGCCAGACTGAGCGCACAGATCTTTGGTGAGGTTGTGCGTCCGACAGACTCTAAATCTATGAAGGTGGTCAGGCTGTTCCAGGAGCCTCCCATGGCCAAGAAGAAGGAGGTGTATGACTGGTACCCACAGCATAAGATTTACTATTCAATGACCCAGAAGCTGAGATTCATGGGACTATTCAGGTACTAGAATATACCTCCCACACTGAAACAAACCTGATGAATTCAGTATCATTTACATTTCCACTACACTAGTTCCATCAGTGAACTTTGCCTCTACTGTAACCCTGTTAAACAGATGTCAAAGAAACTCAATCTCTCACCCAATTCACGTTTCAAATTATGTACAAGTCTGCTGGGACCATGGAGATGTGCTCTCCCCTAATTTTGGACTGCCCTGAGATGTCTGTCTTTTTTATTAATGTCCTACTTGTTGTTGTCTATCATGTGTAATGAAACCCAGTTTCACCCCTGGGGGATTCAAATAGGTGTTTTCGATAGTTATTAAATTGTATCGTAATGACCTAACATCTCAACAGCAAAAAATAAATGAATAAAAAATAGCTATCGGTAAGTGAGACTGGTATTTGAGTAAAAAGAAGAAAATGTAAGCATTACTGTGGAACAGACCCTTAGAAAGCATGGTGAAAGTTAGAATAAAAAGTTTTCTCTTTCCTCTCAGAGACGAGCATGAAGACTTCAAGGAGGAGATGCGCCGCCTGAAGAAAGTGAGAGGAAAAGGGAAACCGAAGAAAGGAGAGGGGAAAAGAGCGGGCAAGAAAAAATGAGCCACAACAGCTCTTCATCTCCATACACCTCCACGGGACTCATGATATTTTATTCTGTTTATGGAGGCAGACATCATTGGACTGACTACACAGTCACTGTGGGGACATGACAATCCTGAAAGAATTCCACTGGCCTGGTCAGGACGGTCCAGTTGCTTTGTCTGAAGCTTTTTAATGTTGGCAAGAATAACACCTTAGGTCAGCATTACATATGAAACATTCTCTTTATGTTGGTTGTATTAAAGTAAATACCATCCTTTTATTATTGAACAGACTTTTGCAAAGGGTGAAACAGTAGAGCAACAAACAGCCAATCAGATGATGATGATGATCAGCTTTCAGTTGGGAACTACCGAAACAAGCTGATATTGTGATTGTCTGAAAGCATACAAGACATGTACTGTATGACTATTACCACGGTCTGTGGAATATTGGCACATTTCTGTTGCAGCTATGTTGTACCTCATGTCAACTTGCAGGTATTGGCTGCTGTTACCTGTGAATGGAATAGCTGGAAAATGATTTAAAGAAAAGGACATCTTTCATGTTATCAAAATAAACTTGATGTGAGTAATGTGAAGTGTACAATGCTTTTTCTGCCTGCTGGTCAAACACACTGCAGCTAAACTATAACACAGGACACAGATGCTGATATAATACACCCCTGATCTAAATAAAGTGGGCTGCTGTGTAAATCACTAATGAAAACAGAATGCTGTCATTTGCTTATGAACTGCAGTGTTCCCAATCATGTGTTTGACAAAGTGTTGAAGCTCACCCCATCCTTGCTGGTGAATGACTGAGGATGCCCCTCTCAAACCCAATCATAATACTCACCTAACCCTCCTGTGACCAATGAAACTGTTGGAAAGTTCCAAACAGGTTTTTTTGGAGCGTTCCACAACTTTCCCGGTCTTTTGCTGCCCCCATCTCATCTCGTCTGAAACATGCTGCTGGCATCATGTTCAGAATAAACATATATTTACAAAAAACAGTGAATCTGTCTGATTAAAGTACATGATGTATGTTTTTTTTCTAAATTATTGTTAGAGCTTGAAAATAACTTGAATGGTACAGTGTCTTGTAATATGATGCAAGGTGTCTGTCACATCCACTCTGGTGTGAAGTAGGGTGACAGTTTATTTCCACTAAACTGTGTCAGGATTACATACAGTTATAAAAACCCGCACTATGATTGATTACACAGAGATCCGCGAGTTATTACTCTGTTTGTTAGTATGCATCATGATAAATATAATGATAATGATGCTGATAAATAAACACATCGTTATGTAAATAAAGATTGCTTTCGTAAATTATTTGGGAGTATGAATAAGCTTCAGGTGTGACCTTTCCTCAGGTGATTTAAACGGCGCTTTGTAAGGGCTGTAGCTGTGCGTAATGGCTGTGCCACGTGATGGCTACTTTGGAGTTGTTAGAGGACATTACCAGTGCACAATTAAGGCAAGAGCGCATTAATACCGGGACCTTACTGATGTGCCAGCCCACGATGATGAGCGCTCCTCGAGGGGAGAGATGTCGGGGATCCCCTCTCCTCCCGAGGCGCACACTGTGCGCTTCTTGGCCTCTGGCTTTAAACCAGACCACGTTTTTGAGCCCCCCCAAAGCCCGCAGCTCCGAGCTTCACCGCTTTTGTAGCATTCCGCCATTCCACCTGCTTCGTTTTGTTGCGGATGCCAGCCTCCAAAAAATATCTGATATCTTGTTCGTCTGTCAGGTCCATCATTACTTCAGGTCCACAGTCTATAAACCTGCGTTTCCTTTTCAACTGCTTCTCCGGTGCTTGCGCGATTTCTCCTCAGTATTAAACTGGATCCAGTCCTGTTGCAGACCAGGTGACCGGGGGCGTGTGAAGGCATCCATAGTACATTTTGGGGTTGTTCAGATGGCTCGAATGGTTGAGCTGTAGGAGGAAAAGACGAGTAGGAACAGACACCTGAATATACAGTTGTACACATTTGGACCGTGCTCCTATAACACCACCAGACTCATTACAGACACATCCAAATCATCATGCCACCTCATTTGAAAAAAACAAAAAACAAAAACTTTATTTAAGAGTGAAAACAATCAGGGGACAGACGGACGGTTCATAGAAAGATTAGTATAGATATCATCAGTCAGAGGTTCCCGGGGAAAAGGTTTCGAAATGACTCAAAGTTTTTACATTTGATGTCATTTACCAACTTGCAGTGAGTTTAGTTCTGAGAGGAGAGACACGCTGAGGATTTGGGAAGTGATCTGGAGGATTTCAGTTTGTGAATAAAGAATGTGTGATACAGTGTGATGAAGCTGATCACAGACTCAGAGATGTCCACTATATGAGAGTGTGCTGCCACTGAGTGACGTCACTGGGGGCAGACAACAGGCCTCTGCTGCCCTTTCACAGGCTCTCCCACACCTGGACACGTGTTCAACACACCTGGACACGTGTTCAACACACCTGGACACACGTTCAACACACTTTTTTTAGAAGACGGGAGGATTAAATTTAATCTTTCACCATCTTCTAGCAGCCTGTGGCCAGTTCAAACCACAAAGTAATTCTATATCAAAACCTTAATGAGTTCCACGATCTATTAAAAATGTAGCGAGGGCCTGAACAATAAACTGATCATAATAATTACACTAACATTACACTGGCATATTTTCGCGGCAGGTTAGTGTGAGTTATTCTGTGCCAGCCACCCGCTACAGAGGCTCGGGAACTCCGTCCTGCGTCTCTGTCTCCCCCTCCTGTCCTCAGCCACAGCCTGCGTTTCCCTCTATTATTTTCCACTCAGTTTCTCGCAGTTTAAAATGGCGGCGTTGAGCAGCGCCGAGTCCCCACCGCCCGTCTTTAACGGAGACACCGTGGAGCTGGAGCCGGGCAGGGAGCAGGGCCTGGAGGAGCTGGGTGCCGGGCTGGACTCCTCCTGCACGTCGGGGATCCCCGGAGGTCCGCAGGATGAGGAGGTATGTTCTATGGCGGCGGGGTAGCGGGTCTAAGCAGGGGACACGGGCTCCGAGAGGAGGTAATTGGATGTAAATCTTCAGGAAACACCGGCTGTAACATGGATCGTGGGGGATGCGGTGCAGGGGGTCGGACGATGCACTAAGTATAAAGGATCGGTGGGAGCGCGGGGCTCCGTCGACCCTCGGCTGCCACTGAACAGGAAAATGCGACAGACTCATGAAAGCAGGATGGGAAGGCTGGATTCGGCGGAGCCTGTGTTTATTTCGGGCCTGCTTTATTCCACTCGCTCCTGGCTTCGTTATCCAGCCTCACTGCAGCTGCAGCCTGGTGCGCCAGCAGAGCACACACACACACCGCTGTTGACGCAACAAAGACACGCAGTTACACGCAGTTACACGGCTCTCTAACGCGCCGTAGTGGACTGTAATGTGGCCAAAGTTTCATCCCCATCAACCCGCCGAGGACCTCTGCCTCCACAGGGTGCTGATGGTGATGGAGGTGGAGGCTAACTCAAGTCGTGCCTGTGTTTTATAGTTAGCTCTACAGGCTACTTTTATTTATATTACAGGCTTTACAGTCACCGCCCCCACGTCCACACACACACACACACACACACGCACACACACAGGCGGAACCATCAGCCAGGCTGTGTCCTCATCATTTAATTCACAGTGAGCATGTAGCCTCAGTGTGCAGGTTAGAGGCCTCTCTGCTGGACCAGCAGGCTCCATCACATACACAGCCACATTCAGCATCATTCAGCATCACACTGCTATACAAACTGTCCTACCTCTGCCTTACCACTGGGATTAACACGTTATGTATCCCACGTATAAAATGAGAAATGTCTCATTATGATCAGCTGTCTCAGACTTATGTGGCCCCCGGCCCCCATTTTACAGCCCACAGAAGAGTTGTATCATTTACGTGTCGGTTAATAAGGCCATAGTTTTATTATTAATCTGCTTTCAGAGGAATAAATGATACGGAAATGCTGATATGCACATTGAACTCTTGTGGAAGATGTATTAATGCTAAAATGGTCTTTTCTACCTGTGGAACTTTAAAAAAGCTCCCCAGCAGCAGCAGCAGCAGCAGCAGCGGCAGCATGTGTGGCTGTCTGGCCTGAGCTGCCTGGCTCCACTCAGCTGCAGTGATTCAGTGTCAGGAGCATGACAACAGTGTGCTGCACTTATTGTTCCTTGTCCCGGGATTTATTGGTGAATCGCAAACTAAACGTAAAAGTTGCATACAGCCACCTCTTGTATGAGAGTGTGTAGAATTATTCACCATTATTTCACCAATGCTGATATAAAGCCAATGATATACATTTCCCAATATCAGGCCGATCATTTACCGTGCTGATATTACTCATGCATCCCTACTTCTGAATTTAGTTTTCATCCAGTTGACCATGTTCTCTCACTCAGCCTCTTTGATTTACTATTAAATCACAACTCCTGCTATTCAGTTGAAATCATGCAGTACTGGTTCAGAATGGACCAGTTCAGCAGCTTTCTCTAGAAGCCGAATCCACACTACTTCTCTCTCAACACTCACACATTCATGTTAAAACTCACAGAAGCTGTATCTTATTTATTTATTCATTTATTTATTTATTCATCAATTCATGTAACAATTCTTTTTTCAATTAATCTCTACTTCAATTAATACTACTCACTATAATATGACATTTAATAATACTCAACTATTAATATAATAGGTAATTCACCCTGATGAGTATAAAAAAGTCATCTTATTGATATTTCTACATTTCATTCCATCATCAAATCATCATCAATGTTCCATGTTAATTTTATAGTAATGACGATATAACTGACACTAACAAACACTATACTATCAGATTCAAAAGAACACATTAATTTGATCACTGTATGTGATAGAAAAACTTTCCCTCAACTCAACTCAAATCACTTCTTTTACAGAAATACTTAATATGGTTATGACATGAATTTATTTTATCACTTGAGAAATATGCACTGAAGATAACTGGATCACTGGAAAACATATTTTTGCATCAGTGTGCGGCAGAGAAAATACAGCAGTTCAAGCCATTTTCTCACTCACACGTGACCGTTATAGTAAACGGAAAACACAAAACGGCTGAATAATAGCGCTAGATGATGCGTGGTGTTATGCTAAGCAGCCATGACAGCAGTGATAAAGAAATGACTGTTAACATGAGGGCAAAGTCATTGTTTTAAAGTTGGAGGGTGTTTTATTTTCCATCTGGGCAGGAGTTGTGGTTTGTTTTGGAGCCGATCGGTTCACCTTGACCAGCAGGAGTGACACAGATGGCACATGGGAGCGTTCACCTTCGTCTGGACCAGCGGCTGCCTTTTTATTTGCAGACAAACGTAACCTCCACTGTACATCTAAGTGACTAAACTGCACACTGACTGCTGACCAGCCTGTTGTTTCTCTGTCGCCTCTGCTGCTCCACTGCACACTCCATGCTTGCTCTCTCGCTCGTGCTCCACCACTCACACCTGACTGAGAGCCGGTGTCAGGGCCCTCCCGGTTCCCCTCATGGGACCTTTATTTTGGAAAAAAAAACTTTGGATGGCAGTGAATGGAGAAAGAGAAGTAATCGATCTCGCTGGGGTTCTGCCATGAACTACTTGCATGATGTTTGTCAATTTAAAAGAGATTTTTTCGACTTTAGAAAGTCTTTTTGTCATCAAACTAATTAAATAACAGACTGAGAAATTACATGACTATGAAAGCTACACAGCCAACAGTGTGGTTAGTGACGTCGCCTCACAAGTTAAACATTGTGGAGCTGCTCCTGTTTATTAGTTTAACACAAAACTGTTTGATGTTTAACTTAAATTACAACAAACTATGACTTTATTTAATGGGAAAATTAAAATTGACAGACATCAAAAAAATGATTTGTCTCCCTTCATTCATTCACAAGTTTTGGGGCGTGACCTGGGCTCTAAGCACACCCCTCCAGTACTGCCCTGTTCTTAAAGGAGCCATGCCACACGTGTTCCACTAAGCTTCCTACTCAGGTACTCCTGCTGCCCACCACCAGCTGCTGAAAGTTCTGTTTTCACTGTCTGCCCTTTTTAGAGCATGTTGTGTGAAACAACTTTTGTCTGACTCCCGCTGTCTGTTGTCTCCCATCTTGTCTGTTATCTTTGCATTTGTGTCTGTATGTTGGGCCCTGAACCCCTGCACATCGCTCTGTGAAGTGGATCATTTGAATGGTTCTCGACATATGCAAACCACAGACAGACATACAGACAGAGATTTCTTGCATGATAGTCAGAGAAGTTCATCTGTTTTCTGGGATTTCTAACCAGATGCTGCCTGAGTGAATGGTGGCACAAATGTCTTTAAAACCCAGGTGGCAGCGTGGTCCTCTTGGATGATAGATATCTCCTGGAGGTTGTGTTGGACTATTACAGTTTGTTGACATACACTGTGCTTTGCTCTTTTAATATGAAATATTAAAGGGTTTCAAGTACTATAAGAAATCCATTGACTTCAGCTCATTTGACTTTGTTATGAATATCTCCAAACTAACTACAGAAGGACAAAGCATAATTTCTAGTCCTTTTCCAAAAACTGTTTTCTTGAAGTTTATTGAACTGTTTCCAGGACAGTATTTCACCTGGATTTGTCCTGTAGTGCTGAAGTGAAGGAGTTTTATTTTGTGTCAGTATATTTAATTAGTGCTCAGCACAGATTGACAATCTGACTAAACAGAGTCTCTACTTCCTCATTCCTTATGGTGTCAACTTCAGAAAAAGCAAAAGTTTATTTCCAATGAGTGAAATGAATGTGGTGAGCCACAGTTGTGTCCTTCCTTAAACATTTGAACTGTTCTGCTGTCACAAACATTTATCAGTTTATGGCTGGTTTACATTGGAATGATGGCACTCGTGAACATGGACAGGCTGCAGTCAGTGTGTGTAATGAAGAGGCACCTGGCTAAGACTGTACCAGACACCACAGTGCAGTGACTGAATACATGATTACAGCACTTTGGCTTTGTAAGGAGTACTTTGTGATGTAGCGTTAGTTTGTTGTCTTTTAGTTTATTAATGACCAATTCCAATATGAGTTGACAGCATTTAAAGATGTACTCATTTTTGCATCATAGTTTCACAGTCGAAATGAAAATGATTTGGATAATGATGATGTGTCATTTGCTGGGGTATGTACCAAACAAACATGTTTTCTTAAGATTTGTAATCTGCAGCACTACAGAACTTCATTATAATGCTGTTTGTCCCATTTCACCTTCGTCAGCAAACTTTAGTTTCTTGCTATCTGGATATTGCACTTTGCCATGCTGGGATTTTGATTGATTAAATTGAAGTTAGTTAAAATAATCTGAAATGTTATTAGCTGTTAACATAAGGCACATTCCATTATTAGCCTGAGAATTCTCTCCATTTTACAACACACATCAAAAGCGTATTAAACTGCCAGTGCTCAGGAGGAGACAACCCAGTCGCTTTAGGCTTTTTTGGCTTTTTGGGGGGATTGTAGCAGCCCGAACTGACAGATTTAAGGGCAACATTGTGATGTGTGTTGCAAAGGTTTGAGGTGTTTTTAGTTTTTTTCCTGGTGAGAATTGCAGGATCTCTCTCACTCACTCACTCACTCACTCACTCTCTCACATCTTTTCTTATGAAGACTGCAATATGTTATGAGGCATGTTTTCTATCTTGAAATCCATTTTCAGTTGAGCATTAAATTGATGCTGTCGAGTGTCGCTGGAGATCATTTACAGTGATCCTCCTGTCCACAGAGGAATGTGTGTTTTTAATGTGGCTTATTTTCCCGTTGTTGACATGGTGACAACAAGTTGTTTAAGTTTAACAGGAACTTTGACGACTTTCAGCCAGCCTTGTGTCACTACAGTGTCTGTAGTTTATGCAAATATACTCTTGTGCCCGTATCCAGAGCACCAACTTTTTTGCCCTCAAAAATCCTCCAAAGGACTCAAAACACATCATCTGCTGGACTTTCAAGCTGTTGTAGCAAACAAAGATTTTTGTTTTTTGTCTGCATTCTGTATATGTGTATCCATGGACACAGAGAAATGTCAAACATATTTTTATAAGGTCCTAAGGTGGTCCACAGGAAAGGGAGGGGCTTCTCTCTATGTGGGTGAGTGCAGGATGTGGTCTCAGTAAGCTCTGATCGGTCCTGGTCCAACGTGTGGTCTGCCATGGCGAGAATTTCTGACTGCCTGGTGTAACACAGTCACCATTTTGAAAGGCAGTGATGCAGTGTAGTTCTGGTCCTGGCATCAGTGACAGATTTGTTTATACCAACAGTGCCCTGTCACACTATTTTGGGGGAGGCTGAAGTTCCAACCTGTACACTTATAATCCAGTTTATTCATTTAGTGAAAAGTCTGTCTAGTGAACATTGTTTGGTGTGTTTCCCCGCAGATCTGGAATATCAAACAGATGATCAAGTTGACACAAGAACACTTAGAGGCTCTTCTGGACAAGTTTGGAGGAGAACACAATCCTCCTTCCATATATCTAGAGGTAAGTTTGGTTTGGCTTTAATGAAAAGAGTTACCCAAAAATAAGTCTTGTGAATGTGGCTTCAGGCATTGATGCTGTCCGTGCTCTCATGTGTGTCGTTCCTGTCAGGCCTATGAGGAGTACACCAGCAAACTGGACGCCCTGCAGCAGAGGGAGCAGCAGCTGCTGGAGGCCATGGGCAACAGTACAGACTTCTCCTGCTCACCTTCTCCCACGCCAGCTCTTCTGGAGGTCAAGATGGGAGGTTGTGGGGTCGGAGGGGGGGCTCAGGCCTTTCCCTCAGCCCCCAACACCCTGGCTGTCCTACAGACCCCCACAGACGCTAGCAGGGCCAACCCTCGCTCCCCCCAGAAGCCCATCGTCAGGGTCTTCCTGCCCAACAAACAGAGAACAGTGGTATGTAGAGGAATAAAGTAAAAAGCACCAGCACACATCTGTCTTTATTTGATTGGATATGAATTATTTTAACCACAGATGGTCTTCCTCAGGTAAAGGAGTTCACCTTTTTTTGTTTGAAATGACCGAAATGTCTCCTGGTTAGATAACCTGCTACGTTTACACCAGGACAGTTTACCAGTCGGAATCACTCAAGACAGCCACAGATCAGGTGTGATCAGATCACACCCCTGCACGTGCTGGTCTGCCCAATCACATGACGACACTAACATCATACAAGTGTTCAAATCTGAATGTATTGAGGCAAATCAGGAGATGATGCAGGTGTGTTCACCTCTTCCAATTTTATGTGCATCTTTATCTTGTACATTAATAACATTTTTCTCTTTCCTTCATCAGTCTACACCACATAGTGTGTTTGGTTACCCTGTGTGCTGTTTACAGGCATCTGTTAATATTAGCGATTAGCACTATTTTTTTTTTTTAAGCCATACTCCTGCGTTGAGGGGTCATGTGGAGGTGTGGCTGTGGCTGACCACCTGCCCCTTAAAGAAATGTGCATAAATGTATAAAATAAGAAAAAAAAAACCTAGTGCAAGGAATGTATCCAAATGTAATAGTAAAGGGGATTCGCTAAAATTCTACTCAAGTAACAGTAAAAGTATGCTGCATGTAAACTACTCCAAAAACTAAAATGTACTCAAGCACATGTAACAGAGTAAAATGTATTGCGTTACCACCCCATTCTGCCACCCCAGCACTCTGATCCTGGATCAGCTGCTTTGGTGACCAAATTCAGGATCAAATTGTCACAGTGCTGCTGCTGCTACAGCCCTGGTCTGCAGACACGCCAACAGAGGGGGCTAGTGTCAACACAGTCTGACAGAGTGAGGCACAATTGCAGCATTTATGGGAGATGCACTGAAGGTTATCAAAGATATTTGAAAGTGAAAATGTTTTTCAATTCGAGTCATTGCCGATAACTGCAAAGCAATTTCATAGTAAACACAGGTCAGGTGTGATGGGCAGTGAGAATCAAAACTGACTGAGGAGAAGGAAGTAGAAACATATGACTAGTCTACAGTCACTTGTGCGCTGAGTTCACATGCTGGGAACTTGGGCTTTCATTGTAAATTTACAGGAAGGTTTTCCTGTGTATTGGCTCTCTGCAGGTCAGTGGATCAGTGAAGGGCTGTAGCCTAAAATCAATCCATCGATCCATCAACTAATTTGTCAAGTATTTCTTATTAATCTGATTTTATACATGTTATCATTTCCAGCATTTAAAAAACGAAACATTGTCACTGACATGGCAAACATGGGCCAGGTTGGCAGCACACCTGAAAACCATGTCTAGCAAGATAATGGCTGCAAGGAACATTCTCACTCTAACTTTGCAGTTTAAAGTTTCAGCATCCAAACTCAAGTGGTTGCATCAGCACATTTCCTTTCTGATATCAGCCTGCTCAGCTCTACCATGTCAGTTCAGTGAGTGTCACTGTGCTGTGTTCAGGTCCCGGCCCGCTGTGGGATGATTGTGAGGGACTCGCTGAAGAAAGCTCTGATGATGCGAGGCCTCATTCCAGAGTGCTGTGCAGTGTACAGGATACAGGACGGGTATGTCTGTTTCTAACATTCTGTCCTACATGAAGAGGCCCACAATGCACTGTAGAGGAGACTAACCAATAATCCTATATCATGGTGCACAGAGGTTGAAAGAGTAACAGAATATTGTACTTTAAAGTATGTGTGTAATAATATACTGGGAGGAATGTAAGAATAAGGTCATTTTAAGAGTATTCTTGTGTAAACATTTCTGTGGGACAGTTGTAAAAAGGGGGAAGGGAGAGAGAAAACATGTTTTATGATATATGATGTTAGTACTGCTGCTAATTGCTATACGTGTCAATTTAATCAATGAAACCGTGACATTGTAGCTGCAGGATGTGCTGGTGTTCTGCTGGGTACCGTCATGGTTATGTTAACATAAATAGATGTGTTGATTGTTAAACAAACATCAGTGTAAGGTGGAGACAGTTCCCCTCACTCTCCACTTCCTGTTTCAGAGAGAAGAAGCCAATTGGCTGGGACACGGACATCTCCTGGCTGACAGGAGAAGAGTTACATGTAGAAGTGTTGGAGAATGTGCCGCTCACCACACACAACTTTGTGAGTACTATTAGACAGAATCTCACAAAATGACTCCAATAACAGATACATTTGATGACTTAATGCACTTATCATGTTGTTCAGCCATACTTGGTTCTGATTTTGTGTGTGTGTGTGTGTGTGTTTGACTGACAGGTGAGGAAGACCTTCTTCACACTGGCCTTCTGTGACTTCTGCAGAAAGCTGCTGTTCCAGGGTTTCCGCTGTCAGACCTGTGGCTACAAGTTCCACCAGCGCTGCAGCACAGAGGTTCCCCTCATGTGTGTCAATTATGACCAACTAGAGTAAGTGACACACAGGGTGCAAGAATGAAGAATTCATGATCTTGGATTGAGCTTGTTTATTTTTAAAGGAGCACTGTAAAGATTTTATACATTGGAGTGAAACTCACGGGTATGTAAGGATTTATCCAGGTGAAATAATTTGTGTTCTGCAGCTTGTTGCTAGTGTCCAAGTTCTTCGAGCATCAGCGATTCACACAGGAGGAGGTCTCCTCAGAGGGAACCACCCCCGTGTCTGAAGCCTGCCCGTCACTCCCCCCATCTGACTCCACTGGGTAAGTCCTCCAGCTTCTCACTCCTCTAAGGGGCAGAATACAAGAATAGGTATAATTAAAAAGTCTTGTTTCTACTTGCTGACAATGGTTAACATCTCCCACAATGCAAAGAAAGAGTGTCATAACAGATAATAAATACATGATCACTATTAAAGTGTTTTCAAACATATCCGTTTCCTTGTGTTGTACAGGAGTAAACAGTGGCGTTTTTTTAAAAATGTTTTTATAGAGTTTCTGTATGCAGGGCTGTGTTCAACCTGCTTATACAATGTGTAGCAAAATATTTCTTTTTTTGAGTCAAACAATTCTTTCAATTTTCTAAAAAAAAGTGATACTGATGCTTTTAAATGATACATTTACAACATTTCCTCCAAACCCTAGGTGTACCAGGTTCTTCTCCATCAGTGCTGTGTTCTCACTGCTCTTACCCCTATCCTTTTTGCATGCCTAGGAACAAGTGGAGAAGCCATTATCTGCTAATACAGTTCTATGAATTGTAGCTTTTTTATTTTTATTTTTTTTTAAACACATGAAAAACATTGGACTCCTTGTGGTGTGTCACATTCAGTGTCATTGTGTGCCAGAAAACAGGGAACAGTGGCAGTCAGCAGATCATATACCTCATCAGACTGCATCCACAAGATGTTAAAACTTGTTTAAAGAAGTCTTAACCAATACCATTCTGAATTAGACCATCTTTTTCCTAAGCTGGTGATTGACTCAGCTAAAGAATGAGACATCTTCGTCTTTGTTGAGATGTGCTCATGCGGAGTATTGATCTGACACTGAAATGGAGGCGAGTGACAATGTAACAGTGGTTACTTTTTTAATATCTTTTACTTCAGTGTCTCTTCAAACTCAGCCCAGACGGAACGATGGTCGAACTGCTTGAACAGAGACAGATGGAAAAGAACTAACAAGTGCTACATGCTTCCCTTCTGCTGGCTAGTACATGCAGCTGTGGCTGATGCTTGGCCTCCTGCCTCTCAAGGTGAAAACGGTCTGGATAACCAATAAGAGCGGGAAGGGCACTAGGCTTTGTCTCTCTCCCTCCATTCCACCTTCTGAGCAGAGACTCAGTCAGTCAGCCTGGAGGCTGGCTGTAGTATTATGTTTCGTTTTATGCCTATCGGATGGGTTTGTTTTAGTTAGGTTTAGTTGCTTCTTTCTGTTCGGGTAGAGGGCTAATCTCCAGCCCTAACAGCTTTGCTGGGTTAGTCTGGAAGGCTGCCCATCAGTTTGTTTGATTGTTTTGGGCTTTTCCCCTTGTTTGGATGCTGTTCATTTAATAAATTCATCTTCTTTTAAACAGCAATTGGACCTGGTTGTTTGTGGTATACCTCTTTAGGTGTAACCTGCTGAAGGGGGTGGTAACACAAACCAGCATCTTTAACTTCAGTCATAGCATCACGCCTGACAAGGGGTGCAAATTTGTATGTCCTCCCAGGTGTTGTGTTTCCACCACAGCTGATCAGAGATGGTACTAATAACCCCCTGTGACTACTGCAGAGTCACCTGACCTGGATATGAATGCACATTGTACCCGTAAAAATTGAAGGCAAACACCAGATGTAGGTGGTACCAGTGTGAAAGGGATAGTGATGTATTTCTCCAGTGTTAAACAGCCCACTGTGGACGGTAAGGAACCTGTTCGATTAACACTGTACATAGTTGATGCTGTTTTGCTATATGACTCTGGTATTTAAGCAAAGAGATTTACTGTGCATAAGTGAGTAGAAATGTCTCCTGCAAGTCCCAAAAAATCAGCTTTGACTAATTCTCACAAACGAATATAATCTTTTCAGGTCTATGTGCCACACCACTGTGTCCCCGTCCAAGTCCATACCCATCCCGCCCAGTTTCCGGGCCAATGAGGAGGACCACCGCAACCAGTTTGGCCAGCGGGACCGTTCGTCCTCCGCCCCCAATGTCCATATCAATACCATCGAACCCGTCAACATTGATGTGAGTCTGCTTTCACTATCATGTTTACCTTCACTGACAATGCAGGAAAACTCAGATACGGTTGAAACACATGTATGCCTTGGAATTCATGTGTGAAACAGTGAAGCAGAATAATGTACATAACTGTAATTGTACAGATAAAGACTGTCAGGACAACAGGCTTGTAGAGAACAGACAATAATCAGCACAGACAGAGACACAGACACAGAAAGGTCCACACACACACTCAAAATGTTCAAGCCTCAGCTGGTATCTGCACACAGCTGGCTAGGTAGTGTTAGCTGACCGGCTACATGGCAGGGACAGACTCAGGGAACAGAATCTGAATTCGACTGTCTTGTTTTTAGCTCACAGATATGAAACCTTCTCAACATCCGACGAGAGCCCAGATCTGTTTCCTTCCTGTGGGCCATATGGGCCAGAAATAAATTCACGATATTTAAGTGCATCTCTGCCATAATGACAATCCTGATGATATGACAAATACGCTGTGGTTTCTGGCTCTCGTCGTACTCATCAGGGGCCTTTGCCTGAGGTGGTGAAGTAACTTCAACACTTCTTGCATATTGTCATGGTTTGTTGTACATCTGATCTGTTGTAACCAAACAACTTCCACACACAATTTAAAAATCTAACTCTCCACCATGGAGCTTGTAGCAGTGTTACTGTGGCATTCAGCCATGCTTGTTGTTGCTGTTTTTAACACGATGACATCATTGCATCATCAAGTCAGATGTCGTCATTATCACAATACTATTTAGTTGAACTTGTTTTTACAAAACTTTACTTTAAAGGTGCTAAGGGACCAAGTCTCATGTTTGTTTATTCTGGTTAGTTTTGGTTTCACACTAAAATTATGCAAACTTACGAGCTTTACGTGACATATTCACATCCTGTCTTCATCACCTATCACCCCATTCTCACTATCTGATCAATGGCCAAAATCGCCCAAATCTCTGCTGGGAAGTAGATGCCAAATTAATAAATTCAGTGACAGCATATTGAATAGCCAAGGCTAATGTTGTGCAGCATATTTAGACATGTTATCAAGACAGCTTAAATATAAACTTGTATTACGCTAAAGTTTGGTTTTGCCTCCACCGATTAGACATATAGAGTGTTCAGTCATGTGAAGCATTTATTTTCTCTCACTGCACAAGCGCTTCATCCCAGCCAGCATGCTGCCAGTGAGTTATGTCAGAAAAATATATATCAACATGAGATTTTGCACTCACATTTTACTGGTAGTCTAGTAGACTCACAGAAGTTGAAATATACTCAGCTCTTCAGTGCAAATCGTGGAGCAGCAATGCTCATAAATGCTGTTGTGCTGTGGTCAATTCTGCTCCTCTTCTGCTCGTTTCTAATCACACATAGAGCTGAATTTGAAATTAACCTCCTGAATTTATAACATATGGCTTTTATGTGTTCCTGCTCAAGCGGGACACTTTACACCTGTAAAAATGATGTTCGTGAAATGTGTTTATATTATTAATTTTCCTTCGTCCTTCCTTTCAGGACCTGATTCGAGATCATGGCTTACCGAGGTCAGATGGAGGTAAGGATCAAAGTAGAGACTTTTGCCTCATTCTGTGTTTTTTTTTCCCACCATCCTGCGTCTGCGTGCTCTTGGTCTTTTGTGTGTGTGTGAAGTTCAGACCCGAGAAGTTGAGTCAGTTCTGTTTAGTTCTGCACCCCAGCAGTCACTGAGAGCAATAGGCGAGGACACATATTTCTTGAAATCTGTGGGTCAGGGTTTCCTGAAGAGCCAAGCTTCTACTTCAGCAGACCTCATTCTCTTGTTTCTTTCTTGGAGTAGTCTTACTACGTGGAGGAATATGTAGCTAAATCATTTGTGAGCTTCATCACATAAGTTTAGTGAAAATAAAATCATCAAGCTATTTGTAAGCAAGAGGCCTGTTATGGTCTCATGAAACAAGTGTAGTGCAGAAACAGGGTATCAGCTGGTAGTTAAATGACTTGGGTGGAATAAATCCAAATAAAGACACAAAAGAGAGCATCATTTGACCATTAAACTTACTTGCGTATCTACTCTCCACAATCATCAGCATCTCATGAGATTTTAGTTGATTTCCTTACTGAGCAACACTATTCATTTCTGATATATGGGCAAAATAGTTTTTACATTTCTGTTTGTATTTGAATTAAACATAAAGGTAAAACTTGTCAATTTGTTTTTCCATTAGTACCACTGGTGCTCCTTACTGAAAGTGTTGGGAGCACCAGCACAAAATGTAGTAGTATCACTTAAAACAAATCCTTGATAATTGACGGACAGTGTCCAGGAATAACAATATTTGTTTTAATTTGAAGAAAAAAGTCACACAATGAAATAGTAATCATTTTCTATGACTTTTTAAAAGGAGGCTGTAGCATTGCCTAAAAACAGAGATTATGCAAACCATCAAAGTAACAGACATCAGGGTCAGCTGACCCTCGAGAGTTCATAAGGTCAATGCCATTATTGCTGTGTACAGTGACACTTGTGGGCAATTTATATAACGGGATGTGTGATTTGATTAAAGCTATTGATTATCAATATATCTGACAACTAGAGAATATTCTAAAATAAGAATGTTGGGCATAGTAGCCTTTAATTTTAACAGTTGAAATAAAAAAAAAATGTTTTAACTGCTCTGGTGGCCACAGGGGCATATTTTCAAGTTGCACTGATGCTTCTCGTGATAAAATGTAGCGGCACAAAATGCAACTAAATGGTCACACAGTGGAGCCTTTGTATATCTGTGTATTTTTTTACTTTGGATAGAGCCAGGTTAGCTTTGTCTGTTTGCAAACAGATGTGAGATGCATATTCATCTTATCGTCTCACTTCTGGGAAAAAAAGAAATAAATGTTGACGATGTATTTGTATATCCTAAAGTTAAATTTAGGAGTGTGTGAAGCCTGCAGATACCCTGACAAACAGAGCTAAACATGCTAATAATGAAGTGTGGTCGGAGGACTCTCCATCCAGAAGCTCAGCTGTAGCCATGGACAGTAGTTAGTTAGAGGTGAGAGGGGCAGGGTGAGTAGCAGTGATGGTCTGTCTGTTTCTCTTTGCCCTGCAGCCCCCCCGACCCACCCCGCCCGCTGCTTGAGGAAGCACCGAACACGGACCTCAAGCCCCCTCCTATACTCCTACCCCAATGACATAGTGTTTGATTTTGAGCCCGAGCCTGTTTTCCGAGGTAGTTAGGCCTCTGTGTGTTGATGTGTCCTTCACCCCCCCACCACCTCCTCCACTCCCCACACACCAACCCCAGCCCTGTGTCACATCCACTGTGTATCCCCCTCTTTCACTCTCTCCCCCCTCTATGTCCACACATGCTCACTCTATCACACACCTGACTTACAGCTCACAGGTTACCCAGGGATCTCACAGCTATTCTGATCACTCACAACTCTGTACGGTGGTGGTTTGATTCCTGTAATGCTCCTTTTGATCAAGCACTGTTAATTATAGTGAATTAGTAAGTAAGTTCATTATCTACGGTAGTGTGAAGTTACACACATACATATTTAGATTGCTGCTTGGTTTCAAAAGAGAACAATGTGGTTTAAGATAAGATGTATCATTACTGATCCCCTGTAGGAGAAATTCACTTCAGCTATTTAAAGTGTAAGTTCATCAAAAACATATTCACTTACTGAATCTACTTTATACCGATGAAATATTTCCAATTAAAACTCCAGAAGATATGTTCCGTCAGCCACAGTTTTTTGATGTTATTTCAATTAAATTGCAAATCTTTTTGATATTTAGTAAATATATCAAAATAATCAAATCTGTAAAACAGAATTAAACTGCAGTCTGTTTCGACACTCACTCCCCAACCAAAGCAAAAGTCACACACTCTAATATTCAGTTGGATTGCCTCTAGCTTTGGTTATGGCATGCATTCGCCGTGGCATTTTTTTGATTAGCTAATGCGATGTCACAACATTTATTTCCATCCAGAGTTGCAGTCATTTTTGGCCAGGTTCTTGTATTGATGATGGGAGAGTCAGGTCGCTGCGTAAAGCCTTCTCCAGCAAATCCCAAAGATTCTCACTGGGGTTCAGGTCTGGACTCTGTGGTGGTCAATCCATGTGTGAAAATGATGTGTCATGCTCCCTGAACCACTCTTTCACAATTTGAGCCCTAAGAATCCTGGCATTGTCACCTTGGAATATGCCCGTGCCATCAGGGAAGAAAAAATCCATTGATGGAAACACCTGGTCATTCTGTATATTCAGTCAGCTGGCCTCATTTTTGGGCACCGAATGCTGCTGAATTAGACCTGACCAACTGAATCAACCCCAGATCACAGCACTGCCCTACAGACTTGTACAGTAGACACTAGGCATGATGGGTGCATCACTTCATCTGCCTCTTTTCTTCCCCATCACTCTGGAACAGGACTCGTCAGACCACATATCCTTCTTCAGTTGCTTCAGACTTTAATCTTTATGCTCCTGATAAGGTTAAACAGCTGTTTAGTCCCAATCCCTTGAGTTCTCTTCGCATTGTGCTCTTACTTTCACGATTGAAAATATCCATGAGTTCTGCTGTTGATGTTTTATCATTTTAATTCACCAAACCTTTAAGTGATCTCCGATCACCATCATTCAAGATTTTTTTGATCAGATTTCTTCCTTGAAGATGATGGTTCCCCACTATCCTTCCAGGTTTAAAAATGCCTTGGACAATTCTTAATCCAATTTTAGTAGTTTCATTAATCTCCTTAGTTGTTTTCTTTGCTTGATTCAGGCAAATAATTTAACCCCCCTAAAACTAAGTTACATCCTTCACACGACCACAGGCTACATGTTCCTACATGGTTGAATAAGAAATGAGAAGCCACTGTAACAAAAATATTATATTACTCTACACTAACAGTTTTAGAAAACATAAGTACTAATGTTGAAATTAAGATGCTGAAACTAAATGGCTAGTTGTAGATGATTCCCGAGGCATTGAAAAGGATATACTGCCTTCACTCATGGAGGGTAGTGAGCCAGTGTTATCTTATAAACTGGAGCCAAGTAATCTGGGCGCGTGGTAAGGCGCACAGTAGAAAAGGATTGTATTTAAACTCTTAATTGCAATGAGTGTGTTTTTCAGACCAATCCAAGTGTCATCTCCCATTTGTTTTAAGAGCCAGGTGCACCTGGTAAATTGTAAATTACAATATACATTTAAGTACTATATTTAAATAACTTAATATTTATGAGGATAAATTGACTGTGCCAAGCCAGGCTTATTGGTGTTATTGTAAACTGATGGGTTCCTATTTGATCATCAATATAAAATCCTATAAGTAGTCAGTAACATTGGACTGAACCATTAATTGCCATCCAACCAAGCGCCTTCACTTCTCCTCTGCATGTGACCAAACACACACACCCAACTGATACAGATGCCTCAATCCCTGTCCTCGCCCAAACGTCCTCTTTCTTTACTCCTCCTCTTTCTTTCAGTTTCTCTTTTTTTAAACCACTGTTTCTTACTCTTCTCACTTGTCCTCTCTTGTTTCCCTTCTTTTCATTCCCGACCCCCCTCCAGGCTCTACCACAGGGCTGTCAGCCACGCCTCCTGCCTCTTTACCTGGCTCTCTGACGAATGTTAAGGTTCCACAGAAGTCGCCATGCCAACAGAGGGAGCGCAAGTCTTCATCCTCGTCTGAGGACCGCAATAAAATGGTGAGAGGCTTAGACAGATGATGGCATTTTTCTGAAGGTCATCATCTGTGGGTGTGACTGTGCTGATTGAATGTCCTGTGTAACAGAAAACCCTGGGGAGAAGGGACTCCAGTGACGACTGGGAAATCCCTGAGGGTCAGATCACTCTGGGTCAGAGGATAGGTTCTGGATCCTTTGGAACTGTCTTCAAGGGAAAATGGCATGGTAAGACCAATGCAGTATTCTTTCACACCCTCTAGGCATCAACTCATCAATTATATAAATTATTATGATAATTGTTTATTTAAATCAGCAAGCCGGGTTAGACTCGGCTTGTTTTATTTGAACCAGCAGAGTTTGTTGACACTCAGTTTGTTATGTGTGTCCGGAGTCAAAATTAAGGACTCTGACCAGTTTGGCGACTTACAAATTGACAGGAATCCGAGCCTGTCCCGCAGTGGCCACCTCTAACATTATTCAGCATGTGCAGCTTTCTCATTGGTGAAACGTGATGTGGTGAAGCATTTTAAAAATCTTAAGTTGTTTTGGTGTTTGTTTTTCATTTAAGGTTTAAAAAATTGTTAAATGTCCAGACAACGCAATACACAGTGAAATTAAGAGGTATCTTTACATTTGAAACAGTTAAGTAGTTCCTCACATTCAGTAACACAGCCCTGTGCAGCACACTTTGTAAAATTTGTAGAAATTTACATGTATTAATCACTATTTTACTGGCCATATGTAAGTGGATTGTAACATTATGTAAAAAATGAGACCTTACCAGTCTCTCTCAGTTGTCTACACGTGCCTTCGGAAGATTTGTTTTAGTTAGTTTAGTTTAATGCTGCAGGAACGTGGATTTCTTTGTGAAGGACAGACTTTCTGCATCAGTCCAAAGGATGTGACTTCATTCACGTTCTCTAGTTCTCTCAGTCCCTCTCTACACCTTGCTAACTGAAAGTAACAGTCGCCTAACCTAACATAAACTAAAGTCCAGCTTTCAGCACAATGCACAATTTCCACAGAGCCTCTTGACACATTTATTTGACTGCCATGTCTCCTCTCAGGTGATGTGGCAGTGAAGATGTTGAACGTCACTGCTCCTACACCACAACAGCTTCAGGCCTTCAAAAATGAAGTGGGAGTCCTCAGGTAATGCCTGTCGCCTACTCTAATTAAGGCAAAATATGTACTTCATCTTTTAGAATGCATTACAAATGATAATTTTTCTTAAGAAAACTGCCGCAGTCCTGTAGTTTTATCTACCACTGTGTGTTTGCACCAGGAAAACGCGTCATGTGAACATCCTGCTGTTCATGGGCTACACCACCAAGCCTCAGCTGGCCATTGTGACCCAGTGGTGCGAAGGCTCCAGTCTGTACCACCACTTGCACATCATTGAGACCAAGTTTGAAATGATCAAGCTGATTGACATCGCCCGTCAGACTGCTCAGGGCATGGAGTGAGTCCCACAAATACAAAAGCTGTCAGACTTCATCATATGTGTTTCTGGCTGAATAACTTTTACGCTTTTCCTCCGCAGTTACCTACACGCCAAATCAATCATCCACAGAGATCTGAAGAGCAACAGTATCCTTTAGAAACACTTGTCCTGATGATGTCAAAATATATATAATGTAATTTATTTAATTGTTGGTTTTTTTTGTCGTTTTCACACACTATAACTTCATATTTATATAAACACAAACATTTGTAGACAGTGGATCCATTTCAGATATGTTAGTTTGATGAAGAGCTGCAGGCAACAGGTTGCAAACCTCCAACTTACCTCGGTGGGGTAACAACTGCTTTTCCCTCACTGACGTTATCAGGTTCCCTGTTATCACAGAATTTAATTCCAAATTATTCCAAAAGAGCGATATTGGTTTTAACTTTGACAGCAAATTCACCTCCATCATCCTGTCAGCCAGCTCTCCTAACTCTCTCCACGCTAAAAGTAAAATGCGACTCTGCTGCTGGTCCTGTGTTGCAGGAGTAGATGCCTCTGGCAGGTAATTGGTAATTGAAGCATACTAATTTTCCTGAAAGGGAAGCAATAGTGGGAATGGAGGGCATGTATCGAAACTGTGTGAACCCTACCACTGTGTAACACCAGGAACATCAACTACTATGGCAAGCCTAGTGGCAGATTTAAAGAAAAAAAGATTTGCACTGTAAAAATCTAATGTGCACACAGATGTTTACTTCTGTTTGTGTTTTCTTTTGTGAAATAATAGAAAAACATGAGCGGCTTCCAGGCGTCTGGAAAGAAAAAAGTACAAATGCATTTAATTTGTTTAAGAGTAGGAAAAACATTTGCTGTGAAAAACTAATCATATAAAACTGTATACAAACTGCTGTCTGCATTTTGCATTATCTTTATGATGGAACTAAGACAATTCTTTTCAGAAGTATTGCACTTTCTTGTAATTATTGAATACTGAAGTGGCTCTCCTATGAGATGACACTACCAGCAGTGGCTCCCAGGTCATTTGAGATGAGACCCTTGGCTTCAGAGCAGGAGAAGTGTTTCCTTGACTGCATTCCTTCCAGATATTTTCCTCCACGAGGATCTGACAGTGAAGATTGGGGATTTTGGTCTGGCTACAGTCAAGTCTCGCTGGAGTGGCTCTCACCAGTTCGAACAGCTGTCTGGTTCTATACTATGGATGGTCAGTGTTCATCTCCTGCCAGTGATACCTCAATAAGTTTTCATTTGACCAGTTTTGCGTTTCCTGTTTCCTGAAAAAATACTCATTATTTACAAATGAATGTGAAATAGGTGTGAACTACAAGTGTGTAGTTGTCTGACAGTGTAACTTGTTCTCTTTCAGGCACCAGAGGTGATCCGGCTGCAGGACAAGAATCCCTACAGCTTCCAGTCAGATGTGTACGCCTTCGGCATTGTGCTGTACGAGCTGATGTCAGGAGCGCTTCCCTATTCCAACATCAACAACAGAGACCAGGTAAGAGGGCTCAATATGTCTCACATGCTGTAGTAACATGAACAATATTCAATCATTATGATTTGAAATTATTCTGATTAGAGATTCCAATTCAACTGTTTACATGGCCGCCAAATAAAGTGATCCCATCAGATGTGTTCACATGAAGTAACCAAGGGTGACCAATATTTAGAACTTAACTACATTTTCAGTAAAAATAAACATCCAGAATGACGGGTCATCCAAAGTACAATTTACTTGACTAGTGTACTTAAATTCAAATTATAGATACTTTACTGGAGTATTCAAATTTTCTGTTACTTTATACTTCCATTCCACTACATGTACTACATTTGAAACTTTAGATAATGGTTGAAAGGATATTACCTATGAGACACATAACAAATGAAATAGTATTGTTACCACAGTCAAAGAATGACACATCTTCAGAAAAAAATAGTGCATTTTAAAAGTGTTTATTTTGTCAGCAGACCCAAAAAAGGTGATACAGATAATTGGAAAAAAGTGAGTATCTGCACTGCCAGGCCAAAACGAACTGAATATCCCTAGTTTACATGTCCCACAGCACTTCATCAAAACTTTTTTGAGCGTGTGCGAAGTGGTTCCATCTCATGTGAGGTGTCAAGCACTAATACAATTTTGGAGATGGACCCAGTTTTTGTCCTGAGGGAGAATACTCGCTTTTCTAGTCTGTTGGAGTCCGGCTTCGTTCATCTCTTCAAACACTTGTGTGAAAAGCTTGTTTGCTTGTATTTTAGTTTTTCTTGTTCTTGATCTTGATCTTAAAACATAGGAAAACCAACAGAGTTGTATCAGCCCCAAACCAGGTCTGTCCCTCCAGGAACTAACATCAACCCTCTAACCCCAAACCCATAGTGAGAATTGGATTAAACAGTTAATATTTCCCCATTGGAACAGATTATCAAAAGTTTACACTTGTCAGGATCTGATTTAAAAATTCATTCAGATTGGGCCAGATTGGATCAGTCCCTTCAGACTGAGGTAGTTACATGAGGCATTTGTATTCTGACTTGGCTATTATTCTGATTATTTATGTAGTTTTGGGGTCCTTGTAAGTGCAGCTATAGACACCTTATTTCAACAATTGAATTAAAACTTAATACAGTTTGTTATTTTTTTTTGTAGCAGTCAGAATCCAACTCTATAGGTCTGTGGCTATACACGTACCATCCCCCTTCACACATGGTTAACAAATGAAATGTGCCGTGTAAACCAAAATAACCCCAGCGAGCAGAAAAATAGGAACCCTGGCCCTTTAGGTCACGTCGTTCTCTTTGCATGTGTGGCCACATAAACAGCTGCATGCAACAGCAACCTCAGGGTTCACCAGATAAATGGGTCCTCTACCCACCCAGTGCATTTTCTCTTTGAATTTGTGTTTGAGTGGATCTATTATGCATTGTCATAAAGGTCAAACATCCATTAACTTAAGTTTTATTTATTAATGTGAAAAAAAAAAAGAAATTGGTTTATTAATTTACTTTCTGAGAGAGAGCTCTTCAGGTGGATATCAATAGCATGTCCAGCCGGGTTGAATCATCTTCTTCCAGTTAGTGACTCAACTATGGGATACGACCATCTTTGTGTGTTGTGAGGTTTGAAAGGTTGTCTTAAGAAAAGGTTTTAGAGAAGATACTGTTGTTGACTGATAGGGGCCTGTTAATCTACAACATGGGTGTTTCTTTTAGTCGGTTTTCCTTTTCAGCTTTTTCAACACTGAATAAAATTGGTCTTTGATTGGTGAACTTCAAATTATTAAACGGGGTACACGAGCTAAACAAGAGCCAATAGTGTAAGTACATATCTCGGCCAGGCTAAATACATAAGTTCAGCTTTAAGGGACCCCACAGAGGCACTGCAGAGCTACAGGCTACTGATGGACTATACTTTTACTGCCTCCAGCTCCTCCAGCATTATTGCGATTTGATTTATCTAAAATACCTCTTGTCCTTCTCTCCTTGTTTTATATGTAAAGGACTTGTTCCTGTAATTAGCTTTAACACAGTCCCAGAGTCAGTATATCCCATAGTGAGACATGAAACAAACGGTAAGGGAGAGCGCTTTAGATTATTTGCATAACCCTTCAATACTATGTTCTGGTTGTCTAGGAAGGGAGGGACAACCACAGAAAGGGATGGCTGATTTACTCAGTTTCTTCAGGAAAAAGGTGTCCATCAGTTGAACTTCGCTACTTGTCTTGCGTTCCCCTGTCAAAAAGATTATCGACTGAATTTAGGACTAGGAAGCCATTGGGGTTGTCATCATCTGAAAACGATAAACACAAGCCAGTCAAAGGCAGATTAGGGTTTGTCTTGCAAGAAAAACAGTGTGATCCATAACAATGCACACAAACTACACTGCTGCGTTCACCGCTGTAACACTGATGTGAACTTCATTCTCACCATCACACATGCAAACGCTCTCTTCTCTCTCTCTGTTGGCAGACACACTTGCAAACGCTATGTGTGTAAACTCTGCATGAAGTTATTTCTGGAAGGAGTTCGCTACTTGTATAACACCTGTTACCTGTACTCAGGCCTAGCAGACTGTTGGTGTTGACAGACAGAAACAGTGATTATGTGTGTTAAGTCTCTGTCGGAGGAAATGGAGTGTGTATCTGTACAAAGTATCTGTATATTGATAGTGCTGAAAATGTTCTGAATACTACAACAGTCTGTTTGTCCCTGCAGTCACATATTACAATGACACATCTTTTCCCATAGATCATATTCATGGTGGGCCGAGGTTACCTGTCCCCTGACCTCAGCAAAGTGCGCAGCAACTGTCCGAAGGCCATGAAGAGACTGATGGCTGACTGTCTGAAGAAGAAGAGAGAGGAGCGACCACTCTTCCCTCAGGTGAGACAAATCAATGCTAATACTATTTATATATCATTGGGAGACAATATGTGCATGTTATTTTTTGACTTGCTCCAACAGTACAACACAGTCATACACCAATCATCTGCGCTTGCTCTCTTTATAACCCAAATAATGTTTGCTTTTAGTAATTTGACTTCCTTCTTTCATTTGGTGTTGAGCTACTGTCCATGAAACACAACAGTTATTCCACAGAGGTTAAGCATTCAAACCTGACAGGGAAGGATTGATTGATTGATTGATTGATTGATTGATTGATTGATTGATTATTAGGTGAATACACTTTTATTTGAAGATTTTCAGAATAGTAGAAACACTGGTATTAAAATCAGTCAGAGATGATTGAGGACTCTGTATTTGTTACCACAGAATGTGATGTGGGCTGTAGAGACAGGTGTGATCTTTTGAGGGGTTTGGATTCGCCAAGTTTGATTTATTTTCTTTATATCTGCTTTCTGTGAATTTTACATAGCCTTTTTATTTGGTCATTACCTTACATCTTATAATCAATAGAGAATAGATTGGCTTTTTCCACCAGATGGCCTCAGAGGTTTCTAAACTGCTGAAGGCAGCAGTGACTCACCAGTGACATGCTCCAAACAGAGCACACAGCATTGTAAATGGTTTGGTTTTGTTGTGTTAATGTGTGACTGGTAACCATACTGAGTTTGACTGGTGGTCCTGTGGCTGTACTGTGTGTTTTGTTAGATCTTAGCGTCCATCGAGCTGTTGGCTCGCTCATTACCCAAAATCCACCGCAGCGCCTCAGAGCCTTCATTAAACCGAGCCGGCTTTCAGACGGAGGATTTCAGTTTGTACGCCTGCGCCTCACCCAAAACCCCTATCCAGGCCGGTGGCTATGGTGAGCTCATTCACACACACACACTCAGCAGCAGTTGCCTCATTACACGAAACTGTGTCTTTGTATGAAAGGTATATATAAACACAACACACACACAACATTTGCCACAGTTAGTACTGTAAGTATTGGTTCCAGGGCATCACATTTACAGAGGTTTCTACTTTTTCCTGTTTAATAAACATGAATTGTTTTATTTCTGTGTCTTAAATTGAGTATTACCGTCTCATGGTTGTCTCGATGCCTGTTTACCCGCTTTTCGCAATAGATGGTAAATAAAAACAAAAGGACAAAAGATATTTCCTGAAGTTTTAGTGATTAAAATGATGATTATTTTCAGCACAACTCCAATGAAATTTCTGAGACCTTGTTTTGTAGCTTTCTCAATCATTTAGGTCCTCATAATCCAAAATAAATATAACTAAAAGCTGAAAGTATAAATAGGCCAGTCAGGTTTATATGTTCTCCTGATTAATAAACTGTGGTAAAATAATATAAATAAAATCACAAAAGTTATTAAAGCGATAGTTTTCATGCTGATTGTCCGGGGTAATTATCTATAGTAAGTGTATCATATACAGAAAATGGTGTTTGGCATGCCCTCAAGCTAGCAATGTACCGGTCGACACTGGGACAGCAACAAAATATGTTAAAGTGAAAAAAGCCCTTCCAATAAAAACTGAATACCACTGGAAGAGTACTTTATATTCTGAAGGTTTCATCTGCTTCACCTCACTGGTACATTAAAGAAATGTAGTTTCCACTGAAGTCCCCCTCTCTCGAAAAAGTTCCTCATCCATAAGCGCTTGTTCATAGCTGTGTCATCTTGTATCCACAGTGAATGGCATTAAGCCATTGCTATCCTAGTCCCCCATTTTTATTTTATTGTACTTTTCCATAAACTTCTAAAACTCGGACCGGGTCAGCTGGTCTGCAACTAAATAGACTGCAAGGCACATGTAGGATTACAAAATTCTATGGTTGAGAAACGTATAGTGCCAAAGGAAAGCAATGTCTGCAGAGGAGGGAGTAAGTCACGCATGCGCAACTCGCAAGCAAGTCCTAACCTTCAAGTAGCGAACAGGTGCCAGATTACTGTGGAGAGACTCAAGCAAATCAAGTAAAGTCATTGTTCAGGTCAAACAATTAACAAGTCAAGACAGTTTTCCCATTTTTATTCCGTATCCTTTAAAAGTTAAGTTTAATGCCTACAAGCTGTAAATCTTACTTATAATTGACATTTTGTGCCAACCAAGAACAAGCCTGATGAAACATATCTTACCACTGTGAAAACTAGATATATCTGTCCTATAGTGTAAACACTGTGTTCATATCCAACAATTTATTTTGTGTATAATGTTCGCTAAAGGCATCACACATTGTTACTTCAACACTGTATATTTACACACAAACGAGAAGTGCAAAGCTCTCTTTGTGGGTTTTGTTGTGATGGATGAAGCTGTAAATCACTAGTTGGGACTGACTATTGACCTGCAGGATTGAGTGATATACCAAATGTCTCCCTCTGCAGCAAAACATACCATCCTGTTAAATAACAAATTTAAATTCGGAACATTTGAAATAGATATATAGTTAGTATAATAGCATAATATATTGAGTGCAGCTAGTCTGTCACTGGTTCCCTTTTCCCTCAATTTGAGAGGGCTAGCCAAGTAAAAAATAACACAGTATTAAAGTAAAATACAGTCAGAGCTTTCATACTGTGTTACTGTCATTGAGTCATGCAACTCTTGTCCCCTATCGCTGCCTGTTTGAGGGATAGCCAATGTGCTAACAAAACATAATAAATATAGCCAACACTCAAACTGATTTTGAATTTTTTTAGGTGAACCTTTTGTTCAGGTGGCTAAATTACGTTTTCCTGCTGACTCTGCAACAGCAGTACATTGCTAGCTCTCTGCACCATTACTCCTGCTGCATCTCTGGATCAATGCCATCCACCAGCTACTGTAATGTAATACACTGAATGTAGATAAGTAATCCAAAAAACCCACTTCAAAAAATCTAAGCTGAGCCGGTAAAGCTGCATCCTGAAAGAAGAATCGATGTTGGACTAAGACTGACCATGTGACACAAACACGACTCCAGAGGAATGTCAATTTTTTTTGATTGGTTAAGTTCAACCATAATGAAAAACAGCTCAACCTGATAATTGACCACTGCAGCTGCTACAAGTCTGTGTATTACTGTTGACATAACTAATTTTATGCATATCTGTATTATTTTTCAGGGGAGTTTTCGGCATTTAAGTAAGTGCTGCTGATCCCACCAGTCCATCACTAGTCACTTCTCAAAAGTCTCGTGTCCATGCGGTGGATTCATTCATTACTGAAAAAACAAATAGTCTCAAAGAATGTGCTTTTTTCTTCGTCTGTCAACCTGAAGAAGGCAGCCTCATTGGAGTCCTTCTGACAAAAAGCTATCCAGCAGGCAACCAACCACAGTGACAGACAAAACTGAATTAGGGAAATATAGAAAATTTAAAAAATTAAAAAGTAAATAAGGAATAAAAAAAAAAAAAAACAACAAACGAAGATATCCATACCAAAAGAGTTTGAGGAGGAGACCACAAACTCAGGTTGACTTGCCTGCTGGAGGGAAAAGATGAAGGCTAAATGAAGGAGAGACAGAGGTGAAACGTCAAGAGAAGTCGAGGCTTTGGGCACCACTTGTCCCTTCATTTCCTGTGCTGGTGAGGAGGGAGGCTGGGCAACCGGCCAGGCCGCTGAACTTCACTTTGAGCAATGGCAGAGTGAGGCCTGTGGAAGAAAGGGAGGTCTCCCAACTGGTTAGCCTGTCCCTGAGAGGTCACACAGCAGGATTGGATCCCGAAGGAAGATGACTTGAAAGACAGATCTATTTTTCTTTTTCTTTGTTTCTCATGTTTTAGATTTTAGTCAGCCATCGCTAGGAATGCTGAGCGTTTTTGTCATTTGTTCTTTTGCAGCACAGGCCTTTGCTTTTTTGTCTTTTTGGGCTTAATGCTGACCAAATACTGCAAAATACTGTATTTTGCCCTTGTGTTTGCACCTAACAAATTCAATAGCCAGGATGAAATGGCAACAGCTTTTAATCCACTGAAAGATTTTGCTCTACCACTTCAAAAATTTCAGGAAAAGCAGGAAAAGCAGTTCTTTCTTTAGATTTCCTGCACTGTACCGCCAACAACAGGAGCTGTTCTCTGTGATGAAAAAAGCAAATTTGTTTGCCGATGGAAGCTACACAAGATCGGTTTCATACTCCATTTAAAAGGTCTGGTCATAGCCAACAACTGAGGTATATATTGATTAAGTGAGCTTTAGAGATGTTGGAAAGATTTTGGTCCCAAGACACTCACTCCTTTTCAAAGGAGTGCATGTCTATGTGAAAGCAGCAGAAACGGTTCTATCCATAGAAGACGGGTAGAAAAGCCTGGAGCCTGATATGTTCTGCTGACCACAGGAGTTGTTCATAGGGAGGAAAATTGCAGATTTGTTTGGAGGTTTTGGGGTTTTGGGGTTTCTTATCCTGTCAAAAGAGCCTGGTAAAAGACAAGCTGCTGCCCAGCATTTACGCTGAGCTAAGGAGTGTGTACAGTACTTGTGGCTTGTAGCTTCCAAGTTGTTACACAGCATCTTTGCAACAAAGCTTATCCAAGTGCATGTCGCCTGTTTATTTTTTTTATTTTATTTTTTTTGTTATTATCATGTGGCTTTCATATTGCACTCAGCTTATAATAGGACCTTACTTGTTGCAGCTGCTGACTTGCGGGCTGCAGTGTTACCTGCTGAAAGGACCGGAAATCCTCTGGTTCTGAGTTCTGTTAGTCTTGAAAATGTTCTTTCAATCACACCTTTTATTTTCTCTACACACATGCACCTGTACTTTTTTTTTCATTCCAGTGTGTTAAGGGTTGTAGGTGTTATTACAGGTTTTTTTTTTTTTTTTTTTTTTTTATTGTCTATGTTTGCCTTTTTCTGTACAGGCAGGCCTGCAGATATTAACTTATTTATGTGATTTTTTTTTTTGTTTTGTTGTATGGATTTATTTTCAGAACCGCTTTATTTGGAGGTATCAGTCTTTCTTTTGATGCATAGTCGTTTTGATCATTGTGACTCGTGTACTTGCACTTTGTAGAGATGGATGGAAGCAAATGAGCGACTTGCCTTTTTTTATTGAAGAATAAATCATGACATACAGAGCTGATGACCCAAAATTAAATTTCCAATGCATGAGTCATCTGCATGGGCCAAACTGTGAATATTTTGCTGGGAAGGCTCAGTTGTTGTCTAAGGACTGTCTTTGACGAAGCCTCCAGCACCCGAGTATGTCACCATACCTACAGTGATGAGCTGAGCAAACAAGAATGCTGGCCTCAGAATGGTTGTTGTGGAGGTAGAGCACACAGCTGAACACTGACAGGCTGGTTCTTCGCATTCATTGAGAATCATGTACGCCTTTCCTTTATTAACTAACCTCCAGGCACCCCCTCACAGCAAGATAATTATATATTTTGTTGCCTATCTTTTATCAAACATTCTATGTAAGGAAATGCACTTTTTTTTTCTTCTTACCCATCAGTCCCATATTTGTGTGTCCAGGACAGAGAGAGACCTGCAAAAAGTTCTAAAGCAGAGGGGAACTGTTAGCCCTGACCCATCATGGTGACTACTCATCATGGTTGTAGGTCACCACTCCCTGCAATTTGGACATTTCAATCACTGTGCAAAGCTCTTAAACTGTGTTATAAGAAACATGTTGAATACATAAAGTAAGATCAAATCTTCTGAGGCCACGAGATAAAAACTTCCGTGGAATACTTTATTTTCATTGCAAATTGTAAAATCAGCTTAAAAGATTGTATCTGCTCTTTTTGCTTTAATCACAGCATGGACTCCACCAATGTATCTAAAATCTGCTGACTCATGTTATTCCAGCATGATTTGACAGTGTGCCATAAAGCCTCTTGTGGTGTCGCAGAGTGCTTGCCTTTCTCAGTTTTCAAGTTCCCCCATACATGTTTGATGCGGTTGTGGTCAGTCGGCACTATGTGGTCTTCAAGTAGCTCTTACAAAGTTTTGAATTGTATTACATTTACAACAAATGGGAGAATTTTGACTTGTGGTCTCAGCCATCTTGACCCTACTGTATACAAACTGTTAAATCTTTGTAGCAACTTAGACCATGAGAACAACTGTTAGGTGGGTGCACACTGACAGCCATGCTTTTACTCCTCTGAGTCAGCAGTAAGTAAGCAAGAATCCATCTTTGAATGAGTATTGTTTGTAAGGAATTTTCTGTTACTTTTCACTCATCTGGCTTTTTCCCCTCCTTAAAATGGCTAAAAAGATGGCCGTGCATCCAGTGAGTTGTTTTTTTAACGTTCTTCTTGTAACATTTTTCCCATAACAAATTTTATGAGCTGTTCAGTGATCACCTGTAATGTCTCTAGCCCTGGGTCACGGCGAATTTGTTAACCTAGCTCAGGCAGTTCCAAAATACTAGATCAAAAGTGTTTCTGGACTGGATGCACAAACATTTATTCCATGTTCACATCACTTTACCCAGGTGAAGACTGCAGGCAAAAACGGGCCCCAGTGTGATTAATCTATGAAGAGTTACAACTCTAAGAAGCCTGGCATCTACTGGTGAAAGCAAGGTACATAAAGTCCATCTGCTATTGGGTGGTTTATGGTGATGTCATTCTGTAGATACAGTGCACTTCATTTGGCCTTGTATTGTGCAACATGTTGCATATTAGGGAGTGTGGCACAATGTTTATTACAACTTGGGTCTTACTTTGGTAGTTTTAGTCACATACCTGTTAATATAGTCACAGTAGTCTGGTAACATTGTAGGGCTATCACTTTTTATTTTGAATGTCCTGTACCATATAAAATTCAAAGGTAAGTACAAAGTTCAGAAAACTTCCATCTGGCCTTTGGTAATATAGGATACTGTTTTCTTCGATAGGTTAATTTAAAAGAAAATTAACGAGCTACAGTCACACTCTGGACAAACGGCACAGAGATACAAAAAAGAAACTTGACTAACTTATTAGGCAGGGGGTTACTTAAAATTATTTGGAGGAACACTAATATACCCGGAGTGTCTTGTTTATTTTTATCATCAGTGTAACTACTACAGATTAGCCTGTATTACAGGAATTAACGTAGCTTTCAACCTGCAGTAACCACGTGGTTAGCATTTAGGGCCACTTCAGGGCAACTGACCCAAGTTGTCAACACAACATTGAAATATCATCACTTTTTAAGTTAATATAGCAAACTTGCTAGTATATTTATCAATGTATATTGGTTTGTCAGAAAAATGCGATCAATTAAATAATAGCCATTGTTTCAGTGGTAAAGTTTGCCTGTGTCATGTTAGTGGGTCGCATTGTGTTCGGATTTCTTACAACATGTGCCTTCTTATGTGTCAAATGCTGTGGACTACTTGTTGAGCACAAACTGGTGTTTGTTGGGTTTTCACAGGCACTCTCACATAAATGGCTGATATCACCTGACACTTGAGACCAGCCAATAGCAAACAGTGTGTGCTTCAGTACGTGGTTTCACCTGTAGATTTTAAGGGAATGAGAGCTCTGCAGAGTTCGTTTTTTTACTATTCTGCTATCACCTGTCCATTACCACTTGACTCCCACATAGTTGGCAGGTTAGGGTTATAATGTTGGTGACAATGTAGGCCTTATATTAAATAAAACATATCGCCCAGTCATGTAACCCCTCTGATGTTACCACAGATTCACAAAACAACTGAGGAAACCTGAGCGGACTTTTTTAGTGATGTTTTTTGAAAGAGATTTGAACTTGTTTGGTTTGTGAAGGAGACTAGTCACTAGAGAAATGAAGTTATTGGCCTTACAAAATTCTAAAGTTTGAAGCTAATGAAGATGCTTCATCATTAGTGCAAAATACTGGCAGAGTCAGAGTTCTGACTCTGTGTCACCATGATGACACAGCTAGACTGACAGGGCAATGAACACGAGTAAACGGGAAAGTGAAATGCAACAAACTTTGTGCTGAAGAAACAAGGCATGAATGTTGCAGTTTAACACAATCACTGGAATAAATGGTGGCAATTTACATTTCTGCAAACCACAATAGGCTGAAACTTAATGTGTACTTTTATTTAAGTTTTGAAGTTTATATTATGACAAGCTGTGCTTATGGTCTGGTTAGGTTTGGTTACAAAAACCTCTTGGTTTTGCTAAGGAAAAGATCATGTTTTGTCTTACAATACATACTTTAGTACCCACAAACATGGCTGGCGATGTGCTGGGGTGACCTTAAAAATACCCAGTCACCCTTAAAGATACTGAAACACAGATGTGAATTGTAGTCACTGACTTGGCAGCCTTCTACACAAGCCACCTATCTGTGGTTTGCAGAAACATAAAGTGCCAGTTGTATCCTTGCAACTGAGCTGTGCAGTTACATGATATATAATCTTAAACCACTAGCCCACCAAGGGACAGTTAATATATGCTTGCCTACTAATTTGCCTGTTCAATACATTATCGTCACACAGTTGGAAGTGTAGATGTTCAAGCCTGTAATTTATTCTGAGCATACCAAGGAGCTTTTGTCCATATTGGCTTAAATGTTGGGTATGACTGTTAATGCTGACCTTGGATAGAGCAGTTGACAAAACAATCTCAACTCCAGGTGGACTTACTTGCTTGTTCTAGAGCTTCTAACTTTGGCAACTGCTGATTCCAAAGTGAAGAATGGACAGTCAAGGTCAACCTATAGGCCTGCACACTCCTATAGTCCTTGAGGTACTAGGATTAGAGACAAGAAAATCGTTTGTCAACTACTATTTGCCAGGAAATCCTCACTAGAAGTAGAACTCTTCCACAGACATCGGTATCATCATTCAGATAGCAGTGATGGCTGTCTGCTGTACTGGGATTTGCTGTTGCTCACTGTTCACATGACTGGACCTGAGGAGGTCTACAGTAAAGTCTCATTGCGCTGTATCTACTGTCCCTTGAGATCTTTATTTTATATGAGAGTATTATCACAATTTCTACCTGCCAGACATTCAGAATCTGCAGGAGTAAATACTAAGCCTCTCCTCTTCACCACCACCTATCTTTGATCTCGCCACACGTCCGCTGTCCCTCATCTTTATACAAAACCTTATGTTCAGCCTTTCTCTTATTTCATTTTCCTTTCTCTTCTAAACATTCCTTTCCTCTCCTTTGCCTGCACCTTAATCCCAACAATTCCTTTCAACTGAGAACTATAATGAAAAAGTTTTTTTTTCACCTGTAAATAGTTGTACAAAAGAAAATACTGTCGGTTTGCTAGGAGGCATGGGGACTACAAATGTAACAAATTATAAAATGTTCAAAATAAAGAGACAAAGATTAAAAGACATTTTGATAGGCAGAAACCAGTTGAGTGTAAAAATATTTAAGGCTGTATCATAAGGAGAAAGAGCTTAATGTATTTGTTGTGAATATGAAAAACTGATATATTAAAGAAGTGCATGAAAACTGTAGTTCTGCTCATGTGTCATTTGTACGGGGTTGTGTTGAAATCTTTGTGGTAAATTTTATTTTTGAAGCCCACATGGTGGCAGCATCTAACACTGTAATGTGCCCACAAACATTTGCTGCAGGAAGGACTTGTACAGCTTACAGCAGCAACACAGTCAAGATAACATCGTTTAGGTTCAACACATATACTCTACTTGATCTGTAAATAAAGGTTATGATGGACCACACTGCTTCCCAGAGATCCAGTGCCACCTGTGTGTTGTCAGCCAGCTGTCAGATGGCAGCTTTGCCACACCTCCACAACACCACAAAGCAAAAAGGTAATAATGTAATGATAGCAATTCTAACACTATTTACTGAATAAAAATAGTTGCTATAAAATTAGCATTATGTACATACATATTTATGTCTCGCATAAGTTTTTCCTGTCATGATGCGAACCAACTCTGGCCAACCAACTACTGCTGGGCCACTAACTGTGTGCCACTTGTGATATTTTCTGGTAAAGTCGACACTGGACCCCTATAGTTATTATATTTTATATTAGACCATTGTGTTTCCTCATTTGGTGATGGATGGTGTCTTAACAGATATTTATTCACAAGAAAATCTTAGAAATTATTACTTTAAGTACCTTTAATATTCAATAGTGTCTGTCACTTTTACTTCACTAATATTTAAATATATATTTACTATATTTTCTTTTACTGGTACAACTTTTTACAACACTGATTTTGTTTTACACAGAGAATATGACATCATACTCTCTTAAGGATGCCATTACTCTACTTTAGACCTATTCATGTGGTGGATACTTTTGTAATTTTTAGATTACAATTTAGAAAAGTGTTCTGTTCTTTTCTGGTACTTTTCTTTAAATTAAATAGGTTCTCAATTGTTAAAACTAGTTTAAACAAAGCTTAGGGGGAAAAGGGTGCATTGTTTTAACACCTTTAAATTCTGGGCTTTGCAGGACAGACATGTAATGTTAAAGTCTAACCCTTGGCACAGAAAAATGAAGCAAAGGAGTGCAGTTCCTCCAAAACTAACTACTGACTGTGGAACAGAGGTGTTATGTACATGGAGGATCCACTTGAGGGGCGGCTGTGGCTCAGCGGCTAGAGCAGGTCGATTAGTGATCGAAAGGTTGCTAGTTCAAATCCCGGCTCAGGGATGTTGAAGTGTCTTTGAGCAAGATACTGAACCCCACATTGCTCATCAGTGAGGGCCCTGCGATGAGCTGGCGACTTATCCAGGGAGTACCCTGCCCTCACCCTGAGACAAGGCTGGGATTGGCTCCAGCAGAAACACCCTGCGACCCCATGGAAAGGGATAAGCGGTTACAGACAATGACATGACATGAGGATCCACTTGATTAATTTCACAGGAGAAGCAAGTCCCCATGAAACAATCCCTTTAATCTCACAGCAATAAATGCAAATTACGTGGCCAATGCCAATTTAAGCATTAAAAAAGGAAGGCAGGCATCAGTCCATCAGTCTACGATCTGCATAATTGGAAAATAAATAAAGCTATCTGGGTTGATGAGTGTCCCTTCAGTCTGCCTCATAGCAGGTGTTTTTTTGTTGTTGTTGTTTTTTTTCTTTTTCTCTCTTTAATTCACTTTATTTTGCTGTTTTGGTATGTGTCCAATGTAACACTATTGTTAACTAATGACATTGCTGTGGTGAAGCAGAATCACTGTCTCTATTTTAACAGCGACAGCGATTTATTACTCCTGCAATGAGCTGGCAACTCATCCAGGGTGTACCCTGGCCTATGCCCATTGTGATAACTGGATTTGGCCCCAGTAAGCCCCGCAGCCCCTCAGGGGGAAACGGCAACATCCCGTGACCCTCACGGAAAAGCGGAAAGAAAACGAAACGAAACGAAACGATTTATTACCGTAACATCCTCTGCCTCATTGGTCTTTTGGGTGGTCAGACTGTTAAATCAAACTCCATTCTAAATGCAGAAATTTTAAGGTAGGGGCATTTTTTTTTTTTTTAACAGTAAAAACGGTAGTGACACATCACAAGAACTATTTTTTGATTTGCTTGTGAAACATACATTTTTTTTCTGCCATACACTGGGAACTTTAACAAACAACAATTATGGAGATTTGACTGTGCTTTAATATTTATTGTTTATAGTCACTTATTGTGGAGACAGCTCCAAGTCTTTCCAGTAAACATGTCTAAGACATAAAATTCTAAAAAGATAATTAAGTTTTGTTGTAAAAAGAATATGTATACACTACCTGATTGACTAAAAGCTGTTTCCTACAATGCTTCAGCCTTGTGGTCAGAACTAGATTTTGAAGAGAAATGCTGTCAGTCTTGAAAACCCCACATCTGTCGCTCCCTGATTCCTGCTGCTAGAGCCAATGGCAGAAAAAACAATACATCAGGCAGCTCAGCACAGAATACAGTGATCTGTGGATGTGAGGTCGGTGAACAGCACAGTGATGTCCCAATGGTGAAAGATTCGTCCTCTCGCTTGTCATGGAGGGAAGGAGCTGTAAGCATTCAAAGAAGCCTGGGAAGACAATAAACTGCTCAAGAGAGTCAATGCCTGAGGGCCTGAGTAGCAAAGAATGCACTGTGAATGGCATAACTGATGAAGAACATGGAGATGCTTTTGCATAAAGAAAAGGTGGAGCAACAAGGCGAGAGAGAGTTGTGAGAGGAAATGTAGAGCCTGTTACAGGAAATGAAGGTAAGTGAAAGACAAAAGAAAACTTGAAGCAGAGTGTGAAGGACGTATTAACCCTAACCTGTAGAAAGACTGAGGATGGCAGACAGATCCTTATTTTCAAAATTTCGTTGAATGAAAATGAATGAGATTTCAATTTCAGATGTGACCCTAAGTAAAAACAAACAATAGTTCATACAAACACTAATGAAACACAAAACAAAAAGCAAAAGGGCAAAACAGCAGTGTTATTGTGCAGGTGAATCTGAAAAATGGGGAGGCTAAACTAAAGTAACTAAAATTAGCTAGGCTCACTTTATGTTAAAATACATTTTAAAAACCAAGCCTACTCACCACTCATGCACCTGACTTAAATACGGAAAGCATTCTGGTAAGTGGCAAGAAGGGATTCCTCACACGGACAGCCACTTCAAACAAAGACAGTCCAGTATAAATCATATGTCAATGGGAATATGCATTGTAGTAATGTCTGAAGGTTGCTCTTCTGTATATTAGTTTGGATTGTTCAAAGGTTTACTCATGTTAACCAGCCCTTTATACAAATTCTCACGAGGTAGTTGTGGTAAAAAAGTCCTGTATGGTTTGGATTTACACAGTATTTCAACAGAGCTCTCCCCACTGTATATACAGCCCATTTTAGGGCCAGAAACTCCAATTTCATTGAACTGTAGTGAGCTTAAAGGGATATTCCGGAGTACACCATGACACTGAGTGAGACCCCCCTCGAGAGATCAATTGCTTGCATTTCCATGGAGTAATAATCGTACATTTTCATCCTTGAGCTGTGGAACTCTGCTGCACCCAGTAATCGGGCTGCCCCACATCAGGAAGCTGCAGCAGGAGAGTGGTGAGTTGTGTTCACTTTACAATAGAAATCCAGCTAAGCCAGCGCAGGTTTGATGCCTTGAACTATGTGGTCCTCAATAGATGGCCCCGGGCCGCATCCGGCCCACACCTTCACTATGTGTTTCAGTTGGGTCAGCAAGTGTGGACTGGTACTTGTCTCCATGCCAACCATACACAGACAAATGGGTCAGTCACTGTTTTTGGAGTGGTTCGCATATTGACATTTTGCCGACACAGATTCCTAGATTGCACAAAAAATGATGTATTCCAAGTTCTCTGCTAAAAGAAAAGTGGACAGTGAAAACTGGCAATTCAAAGAAGAATTGACTTTAAATTTGCATTAATTCTCCCTCCAGCCAGGACCCATGTGCTTAATATGCCAGGAGACTATAGCTGTGATGAAGATTTCCAATTTGAAATAGCATTATGAGATGAAGCATAGGAATTTTGAAGAGACATTTCCTCAAAATTCAGAGTTAAGATCAACAAAAATAAATGCACTGAAATCATCTTATCAAGTTGCAAGCAGGATTCTTGTCACATCTATGACACAACAGCAAAAAGCAACAGAGTGCTCATTTAAAGTGGTGTGGATTTTTGATAAGCACAAGAAGCCATTCTCAGATGCAGAAATAATAAAAGAATGCATGACTGAAGTGATGCACACAATGTTTGAAGGCAAACAAAAAGAGGAAATATTCAATTATGAATTTATGTCAAAATGGACATGACATCTTTTTTTAGTTTGTATTTTTGTTGTTGTTCTGAATGAAAAGACATTATGTTTTGAATATTACAGTATAATTGCATGTGGCCTGACCGACCTCAACACATTGACCTTTGAGTCACTGAAAAAAATCTTTGTGGCCCTTTAAGATTTGTATTTGAGTACCCCTGCTCTAGGATAAAGGGTAAGGAGAAATCGGCATAAGCAAGGACCGGAGCAGACGCCAACCTACTTTTAAGCCCCTCAAAGTTCTGCTCACACTCCTCCATCCAGGCAGTGGATGAGCTTATTTCTATCAGTTTTTGGGACTTGCCACTAGTCAGCTCAGCAAACAGATGGTGCAAAGGAGCATATGGCTTGGAAAACCCCTCAATAAAGCACCTGTAGTAGTGGTCTGTTGACACACCATCTTTAGATGTAACAAGACCCAAATAGCTCACCTCTGGTCTGAAGAAGGAGTGCTTTTCTAGTTTGACCTTGAGATTTCTTGCTGCAGGGGCCTGTGTGGGGGATCCTTGACCACTATACCATCCCGCTATACCCCGAAACTACCTTACCACAAAGCTGCACATCCAACTCGAAGTAGCCTACATATGGAATTACTAGCCATTTAGCAGCACTTAGCCTCAACCAGTTGCGAGAGTCAAGCATTTCTTGGTCCCAAGGTTCAAAATGCTGTACAAAGAAACTCTCAACAAAGACTGATACCATTGACCCTGTGTCAACGAGACATCGAACCCCAAGAGCTAGAGTTCACTGCCCAATGAGCAAAAAGTGGTCCAAAATACGTCAAAAAGACATGTTCTCCATACATCCAGAAGACGTCCTCAGAGGAACCAGAATGAAAGTTTTTCTTACGTCTTTTCTAGACGTTGTATAGATGTTTTATTTTGAATGTTATATAGACATCATTAAAAGACATTGTCGTGACTGATTGTTATTTACACTGTTATTTTAAGGTGCATTATCAAGATAGTGATATATTTAGAGCGATGTAACATAATTCACTGAAAAAATACTGCAGAGGCCATCATTTTTTATGTTGGAAATCAGTGTACATACAATACAGTGTATTATAGACCTTTAAAAATATCAAAACCAAGTTTTGAAATGTTACATAAAATTAAGCTTCCTAACCACAAACTGTTCACACAATGAAAGTTATGGCCAAAATTTTTTTAAAATTATTATTCCCTCTCTGGACAAAAATTTACAAAGTGTTTACTTAAAAAATGTCTGTAGGCTTACACTTGTGTCACCTTTGTGTTTTCTAATCCATATTTGTCCTTTTCCCCCTTCCCTTTCAAGTTGAATTGCATCATCAACTTGTTACTGAAGAGCCTAATCCAAGAGAAACACAAGTTAGTCAACATGCTTATGTTGCTGATGATTAAAGCAAGTACCATCTAACAAGCAGATGAATCAAGAAATACCTGTCCAGCACTTTGTGGGTGCAGTCCTTTGTATCCCTCCCACCAATTCTTGCCAGCTGATGAGCCTAAAAAAAAAAATTAAGTTACTGACTGCAACTGTGGCTTCAAATTTGTTATTGTTTTCCAGCTGATTGAGCCATGTCCCATTTGCTTTGAAGAACAATTACATCACATGCAATTTCATCTGTTTATAGGGTTACCATTCTTAAATTGTTGTTGACTGGATTTTTACACTTCTTTGATACCTGAGATTATAAATAATAGATTTTAACCCCAGTCTGGTTTAAGAGATAATCAGTCCTGCCTGTGTATTTGTGTTCACAGTTGACTTATGACAGTTGCTGGAATGACTGAAAGCATCTTACCAAATTACAAAAGGTCTCTGGGTCGGACAGGGAGGCTTCCTTCTCTTGAAATTCCTCCATGCTGTCTGTTTGGTCCACACACGCTCCTGGCTCAGTGATGTGTCTTTGTAGCTTCCGAATTTCTTCGTGTAGGGTTACCAGTTTTGTAAGGACTATTTTCTGGAACTCTTACAATACAGATAAAAGAATGGATCACTCAGTGTAATGTACTCAAAACCCTGTAGCTACTAAATTACCAGAGGAATTTATGTTGGAGTAACAGCTATCACTGTCTGTGCTAATATCCATGCTATTACTATTCATGCTATGTTGATGTTATTACATCCAAATATAAAAGCTATGGTCTTTGTTTGAGAAAGCATTCTTAGAGCAAATCTATCATCTTCCATCAAGCAACTGTCCCTCATTTTTGTTGAAATATGCATTTTTGGTTGTGCACAGGCAGTCCTCTGGAAATGCTCAATTTCAATGATGTGACACCCGTGCTAATGGGTTGACTTGACAAGTTTTTTAATCTGTTGCAAGTGGTTCTCAAATGGAAAGCAGAAAATAGCTCTTTGTCTGTCATCCGAGTCCAACATGACTGATGGTGCAGCACTCAACGTCATAAAATGATTGTACAACTGTGAGGACACAGTATTTTTCATCTGCCTGCTCTCTGCACATAATGTAAGAAACACAGCTAACGCTCCAGAAGGAAATCATCCCAAGATAGTATATGGTAAACAGAGAACCTTTCACTCTTGAAACCCATTCATTTCAATGTAAACAACCAGAAACTTCATAATTCCTTTAAGATTAATAGCTAGCTAACTAGCAACAACTTTTGACTGTGGCTTTTATGTGTCTTCTCTTGTGTGAATGGGGCTAATGACATGCACCAGTTTACTTCTCTCCGCCATGACACTGTATTGACACACGGGGCTTTCGCGAAAGGTCAATTGCCTGGGGTTTCAATTGTGTTTTGAGTGGCAATGCTTGGTATGGGCTTTTAGCCTATTTTCTCCTCATCATAGTGGCACGCAGGCATGCAAATGGCCTACTTCAAGTTATCCTACAGCCTCGGCGACATGAGACAGTTAGCAGCGCGCCTCTGGCCTACTAGCTAATATTGCTATAAGTCATGCTAACGTGGGCGGGTTGCTCTCCTGCCAGTAGGCTAGTTGTTCTCAAAATCAGATAGAGACTTAAGTCATAGTCTGGCAGGGTCTGTTCATTCTACGTAGACTTAAGAAGTTTAAGGTTTTGTGGGAGTTATATTTAAATTCTTACCTCAGGTCCTGTCCATACCTCATTTTGGCTTCTTCTTCTTCTTAGTCTTCGTCTTCGTTTTTACTGCGTCCCCTCCTGTCTGTCTGTCAGTCTGCAACAAGTTTGCGGTGCAGACGTATCCATCTGCGCGACAGAACTACAGATCTTATCCATATATATGATATATATATAAACGGTATTGTTTCATTAAAGGCAGAAGTAGTCGTTAAAAGCGACTAACAGATATGAGTCCCAAATTAATAATCACCACAGAAGACGGAAGACGATTTATCTGGTACGTGATTAGTTCAGTCCACATTAATTGATACTGTACAGCCTTTACAGCCAACAGATTTTAGAGATAAACAATCTAAAATTTAAAGAATAAATAAATAAATAAATAAATAAATAATACAAAAATAAAAAGTCCAAAAGTCCTTGGATGGGGCGACTTCAGCGATAAAACGAGAAAACAGTGTTCCTCAGAAAGACGGTGATGTCATGCATCAATAATAGAGAGACCTAATACTTATAATAATAATACTTATGATAATAATTGTACATGATAAAAATATGTTCTCATGTAAAATAATAGTCTTCGCCTGGACTGTCTGAACTGAAATCTCTCGTTTCATCCCGCCTCACTTTATCCAGATCAATGTTTGACTATGATTAAATAAAGGTTTAGAGCTGCGACAGCACATTCAAAAGGCCTACACATTCTGAAGAGTTTACCACCACCAGTATGACTGTATGTGAATAAGCGACTTTGGGTAATTAAAAAAACGTTTTATAAATAAAACAAATTAAAATAATTATTTACATGCAAAGACAGATACAAATATTTTCTAGAGCTGGAAAAACCTGTTTGGCAGCTGGTTTGTAATCAGATGTGTGATAATATTTCTTTCAGTCTCACTCTGAGAAAGTGTGACTGCCAGGGAGACACCCAATTTTCCTTTGAGTTGATTCTTACTGGAAAATGAGGCTTTTTGCCCAAATTTATACTTATATTTAGACATTTATACTCCAGTGGTTTAAATATGTGTATGTGTGTGTGGGATCAAGTTGAAAATGACAGAACTACAGCTTCTGATCACAATCACATGAAATACTTACATTTTGTTATTCAGTCTTACAAAACATGAAATACTTACAGATTAAAGGTCTGGGAATCTTTCATGATCATCATGATCATCATCAGCTTATCACATGCTGATGCAACAGCTGACAGGACAATTTCACTAACTCTAGGTGTCATATGGACATCCAGATCATGGCCTAGCAGAACGTCTATTTGCAACTCATTTTGTTTGTCCATAGACATCCAGAACCGGGTCAAGGAGGACTATAATCGCAGTGTCATTCATCAACTAATTCTGGCTGTCGTATGGACATCCAGATCATGGCCTGGACCGACCGACGTGATATCAACTTTTCTTGGACATCCATAGATGTTGCTTGCTCAGTGGGTGCCTAAAATTGGAGCCAGTGGGCTCAGTTACAGAAGCTGGTTGATGAGCTACATATGCACCATTCAACTCCCTAGCAAAGTGGACAGGCTGTTGGCACCTCTTACAGATGACAGTCTGCTTGCACCATTTTAACTGTGGCTAGAAACAAGGGCTGCAAGACTTCCTGTCAGCTGATTCAGCTGTTCTTGCTGGTTCTTGAGGATTTCCTTTAGCTCCCCTAACTCAGGGCCAAAGGAGAAGTTACCTGCCCTGCTGTGGCCCTGCAGGGTGACCCTGTACAAAGTGATTACGTTCTCTGCGTAGGAAACAATCAGAAAACATGTTAAACAAATTGATCTCTATGTATCACATTCTTATTTGGTACATGAAGGGCCTATCTTCCTTTTCCTATCCATGAAACACATTAATGCATGAGAACATTTCTGCAATGTTTCCCCCTCTTGTTGCCCTCTGGTGAAAAGAAAAAAATTCTTCCTGCAAAGACACATATGACTGAGTTCATCCATACATGTGAATAACACAAATGATCCCATGGTCAAACTCATGTGAGAAACTCGAGGTGAAAATTCACTTTGTGTTCCTTGTGAACAGATTTTTAGCCCCCACCAGTTGGTGGTAGGCTGTGTCGGACACTTTATCAATGAGTAAATGATGTCCCGTCCAATAAAAACCTGTGTTGTGGAATGGGTTTACCAGTCTGTCTACTCACAGACCGCCAGGAGCAGAGGGTGTTTTAATGCTAATAACGAACATAAATTGAGCTGGCCTACCTATTAATAATGAACCTTGTAAACAGCATAAAGTAGCATTGGAAGGAGAACTAAACCCAACCTGTTTTTACTCCACTTGGCTTTCAGTAAACCTGTTATGAAATTAAGCACAAATGGCTGTAAAAGTGGAAGCAGCAGTGTTAACAACACATTGTGTTAACAACACATTGGACAGATTATAAAACAGCATAACTGAGTGTCATAATGACAAAAATGAGAAAAATTGATAGATGACAGATTAATGACCTGAACATTTGATAAGGTAGTTGTGTGTCAGGTTAGTCCACTCTGATGAACACTACGACTGAAAGGACACTCATCATCCATTATAGTTTTAGGCATGTTATGTTGAGTCTCAATCTAAGACTTCCTTCCTTCCTCTCTGATTCTCTGATAGAGGTGACAGTGACCAGTAACCAAACAAAACTAGCTGTCCAGTCTTTACATTCAAAAATCTGACTCTACATGCTGAACATGTACATTCAAATGTAAACAGACTTTAAAGTCTGTGTAAAGCAAATTCAGCCCTTTTCTTCTAAACACATTAAATAGGTCATACATGTATTTCATTAAAACATGTCAAGAGCCATTCAGCCATTTAGAATTCAATTGTGGAGCGAGGCTTCACAAACTTTTTCAATATTTCTGTGTTCAGGATTTAATGGGCAGGTCAGGAATCATGGCCACATTACGTAAAGCAGCCATCATTAGCATAAACCCCCCCCCATTCAGTGCACATTAGCATCAGTGGTTTTCTGCTCGCTCTCAAGTCTTGGGTAGCATCTCTTACAACAGTTTGCAGCTAGCTAACCAGTCAGCCAGTCAGCTATCAAGTCATGTGTCCTCCACGTCGCTCGTGCATCTTTCCTGGATGCCACAGTGTGCAGGGTAACGGTGCCTTTAGCTTATTTAAGTTTTGTAAGGACTACAACACAAGGAAACGGTGGATCAATTTTGTCAAGAGGAGCTACTGTGGAGCGTTCAAAATCACCACCAACACCTGTCAGAGACAGTATCCACTTTACCCCCAATAGTTACAGCAACTGTCATCGGGTAACGTCTGGATTTCTGAAGAGTCCATTGATGCTGGTGAGTGGGGCTGAACCGACCCTCTCTGTCCCCGGCTTGCATCCTCCCGTCCCGCCAACAGGGGGTGCCACCATCACGGCCGCCGGCATTATGTGCCCGCCTGCAACCCTCTCTGTGCTGCCGACAGCGGGTGCTCTCATCTCTGCAAATCCTGAAAGGGATTTTACATCCTGCATCCTGTCATGCCCATGTAATGTTAGCAAATGTTATTACATTCAATCATGACATGGTTTTTCCTCATTCCCTGAGCAGAGTCCATCTGACAGCACAATGATAACCCACCGGTAAAATTTTATGTGCGCAATTTTTTTTCACTAACTTGCTTTTATACAGAGAGAGATGGGAGCAGCTAGCTCGGACAGAGTCCATATGTGAGTTATCATTTTCTGTGCACATGCAGCATACATGATTCAATAATTTCATAACTAAATCTACTCCACAGCTGGTATTATTCCTCGCAACTGATAAAAAAATGGGCAGATGAAATAATTGGGGAGCTTGTGGTAATAAAGTAACTATCAGAAAAGTAACTGTATGAAAGAAGTATGGAAAGTACATGGAGGAGGCTCCTCTCCTGCACGTGGGAATGTTTCCAGCACCTCTAACTGACACGCCCCCAGAGAACAGATTTGCAATTACTGTCAAAGGGAAATCAAAGTTCTCAGGTAGTTTGCAGGTAAAACCAGCTGCTTTGGCTGCCTCTGTTCCTTCGGCTCAGATAGCGCTCCAAATAAGCAATCCCACTGATGACCTTTTTTCCTGTGGATGAGTCTAAAGGGATGATGACATTGCAGCATTCATTTCTGATGGTTATGTATCCTTGTTTGGGGAGAAGGTGGCAGTTACAAGTTTGAGAGACACTGGGGCAAAGCATAGTTTTGTCTGTGAGTCTGTCCTTCCTTTCTCCATAGATTCAAATACAGGAAATTTCATTTCGATATGAGATATCAGGAATGGGCATGACTATTATTCCAGTGCCAGTTCATATAATGGAGTTGGCTTGTGGTTTGGTTACTGGGGAGGTGGCAGTTGGGGTCTGTCCGGCCTTGCCTGTGGAAGGCATTGACATAATTCTTGGTAATAATCTGGCAGGAAATAAGAGTTTGGGCTGATGTTCCACCACCTTACGTTATCACTCAGGTTCCTGTACTGCCACCATTACAGACAGAGGCGGTAGAATCAGCGGAGGTTTTGCCTGAGGTGGAGTTGTTTCCAGTGTGTGCAGTAACTCGAGCCATAGGAAGGGGAAAAGATGAAGCTGCGAAGCAGGAAGTAGCTGAATCTACAGCAATGGTTTTTACCGTGCCTCTTGAGTCCATCTTTCATGGAGAGTTAGTTGAGGGTCAGAAGTCTGATCCCTGCCAAGTTCAGAGAGATGGTGATGAAAGCCTCTCATGATGATGAAGTGGGACATATGGGGGTTCAAAAAACATACCATCGGATCTTGCGTCATTTTGTTTAGCCTAGGTTGAAAAGGGATGTATATGCTTTCATCAAGACATGCCACACTTGCCAGTTGATGGGTATGCATAATCAGACTATAAGTCCGGCACCACTGTATCCTGTACCAGCATTAGATCAGCGATTTGAGTATTTGATTGCACTGCACAGAGATTGATCATGATCGGGAGGAGGGTTTGCCTTGGTTGTTTCTGGCTGCAAGAGAGGTTGTTCAGGTGAGCACTGGTTTTAGTCCAAATGACCTGGTTTTTGGGCATTCAGTGTGTGGTCCCATGGTGGTTTTGCAGAGTGGTTGACAACAGTCGGAACCACCTTCAAACTTGGTTGACTACGTGAGTAGTTTTAGACACAGACTATATATTGCAAGGAAAATGGCAAAACACAGGCTAGAAAAATCACAAAAGATGAAATCACTGTTTGACTGTAAAGCAAAACAGCGGCAGTTCAGTCCTGGTGATCAGGTCATGTTTCTGCTGCCAGTTGTGGGTTCGCCATTCCAGGCTAAATCTGGTCTGGTCCATTTACAGTTGAAAAAAACATTTCTGAACAGGATTATTTGATTTCAATGCCAACTGGAAAATCTAGATTGTGTCACGTCAATTTGTTAAAACCATATTATGACCATATGTCATCATCTCCTAGCTCCAAGGAAGCCCCATCTGTGAAACCTGCCTTGTGTGTGGACACAGAGATGTCTTCTTTGGGGGGGCAGTTAAGAGGGAGGGGGAATGGCCAACAGATGAGGGAGTGCTGCAGGTACGTTTGAAAAACTCAGATGCATTAAAGTCTTTGCCATCAGTACTTGGTCATTTGGATGAGGTTGAGTGCAATGAACTAGTTTCATTAATAAACAAGTACCCCGTGCTGTTTTCAGATACGCCATTGCAAAAAAAAATCCTTACTGAACACGATATAGAGGTTGGTGATGCTCTACCAATTAAACAGCGCTTTTACTGTGTTTCACCAGACAAGAGGACGTGAGTGGACAGAGAGGTTCAGTATATGCTAGATAATAATCTGGCAGAGCCTTCCAGTTCTAGCTGGGCATCTCTGTGTTTACTTGTGAAAAGAACAGATTCAACTCATGCACTGACTTCAGGAAAGTAAACAGTGTCACAAAAACAGATTCATTTCGTTTACCACGAATGGAGGATTGCATTGACCAAGTAGGTGCAGCCAAATTTGTGAGCAATTTGATCTATTAAAAGATTACTGGCAGGTCCCACTGTCTCCATGGGCCCAGGAGATAAGTGCATTCATAACTTCTAACGGCTTGATCAGATAAAGCTCAGTTTGCTTTTGAAAATGTTAAAGCTCTCCTGTTCCTCTCCTGTGTTGACAGCATCGCAGTTTGATAAGCCTTTTACATTGCAGGTTGATGCCAGTCATGTGGGCACTGGTGCGGTCCTGTTGCAAGCTGATGTTACTGGGGTAGAGAGACCAGTTGGGTTCTTCTCAAAAAAGTTCAATTCCTACCAGTTGAACTACTCTGTTATTGAGAAGGAGGCCCTGGCATTAATTTGGGGATTAGTTATGTTTCCTTCACTCCACCGTTACTTGGATAACTGTGGTAATTCTAGAGCTAATATATGCCAATGAGCGCTGACCTCCGGGGATGCATGCATGCATCACAGCTGGAGGCACGCTGATGTGACTAATGAAGTCATAACAAAACATAACTCATAGGCTATGGAGAGAGAATAAGAATAAGGGTGGAAGTGTGGGCACTGTTCGGGTATGGCCCCCTCAACTACTCCATATCATCTTGGCGGAGCATATGGTAGTCCGGTTGGTGAATAATCACTGATTCAGTGGGCAGGCAAACAGATAGCTGTCTCAAATCCTAGTTGTGTTCCGTGGTAAGGGTTAGGGTGCAAAATCCACCAACCTTCCCAATGCCCCAAATTCACCAAGCCGTACTGCCCGGTAACCCCCCTCAGTGCTGGAAAGTTAGACCAAGCACAAATAACTAGTTGTATGCTACAGCAAAGATATGTGGACAGCCCCAATAGTGCCGGGGGTGGCACCCCAGGCACGGAGGCACACAGGTGGCGTGGAGGGTCCTCTTACCTAGTCATGGCATACAGACGGGAATGCTAATCTGCTCTTGGGTTAAAAACTAGCAGTCGCTCATGGCTAGACAATGACTTCCCCCATCTGAGTCAATTGGTGTAATACTACCATGGACAGCAATGGACTGTAACTTGTAATTTGAGCTACCGGAGCTTCCCAACACATACGGAGGGCCCACATACCTATAAAATAAGCCATGGGGGGGGACGGACTTCCAGGTCAGGACAGATGGAGTAGACGTGCTTTCCTAAAGCTCCCAATCAACATATGCATATAAATCGGTTTCAGAGACTCATGTGCATACGCAATCAAACTGAACCAAACAATTAATGCACGGAGAATCCCTTTTCTCCAAAAAAACACATAAATGGCCGCAAAATTCAACAAAAAGAAGGACTCATCTGGCCCTGGCCTCATCTGGCCTCGGTCTCACCCGCCCCAGCTTCCACCCAAGACATCATGGCTAAAATGACGGGGGTTCTCAAGCAACATAATGGAGCCCTCTCACTTCAATTCAAATAGGCCATTACACCGCTTGAACAGAAATTGGAGTATGTTCAATCCACGGTCACCAACCACGGACGAGATCTGACGCGTTCAGGGCGGTGTGGCCGCAAGCCAACGGGCAGGAGACAAATGCACTATTCATACGCGTTCACGCGGAGCAAAACAAGCAAAGACGCTCCGCTCTTCTCTACTGACCCAGTCGGACTGATGTTTATGACAGCGGTTTCTCTTCAGCTGTGCTGCACTGGTATATCTCAGTGATTACCTGGAAGGATAGAAACGCTGGAATGCAGCCACACTTCCAAAACACTGGCATTCCCCAAAAGCTGTTCAAGTGCGCTAATGTTTCCCCGCTCACAGATATAGAGAAAGGAAAGGAAAGGAAAGGAAAGGACTAGGATGGAGTTAGCAGTTAGTCTGAGAACGATGTTCAACCTTTTGGTGCTGCTTGTGTTTTGCTCACTTCTATATTTTTGCATTAAACGTATAGATAGATAGATAGATAGATAGATAGATAGATACTTTATTGATGCCGGAGGAAATTCAAGCATCCAGTAGCAATAAAAAACAGTGAACATACATTGAACATACATGCAATATCAAAGAAACAGTAGAAATAAAAATGTGGAGTAAAAATGTTTTGTACAACTGTAGTAAAAATGAGGAATAAAAAAGTTTTATACAACTGTAAATTTTTACATAAAGTGACTGTAGAAGTTTAATTGTTTCATACATTTAATACCTCCATGAGCTGTATTAAAAATATAAAGTGACATAGAGGTAAAGAGTATTGAGGGGACAGGGGACGGTGTACAATTAAATTAAATTGGGCTATAAAAGATGAGTGCTTTTGAGTGCATTTGTCCATTGTCTATTGTGCTTCCTGAAATCACTGCGAGCTGTTGTACAGGGGGGCCAGGGGGACGAAAGAGTTATTGTGTCTGTTGGTGGAGCAGGATTGAGACAGCAGTCTGCCACTGAACACGCTCCTCTGCCTGCTGAAGGTGTTGAAGGACCCCAGCCTTCTCAGGAAGTACAGACGGCTCTGTCCTTTCCTGTGTACAGCGTCCATGTTGGCTGTCCAGTCCAACCTGTCATCCAGCTGCAGTCCCAGATATTTGTAGGTCCTGACCACCTCCACATCGACCCCCTCGATGGACACAGGTTGGAGCTGCGGATTCTTCCATCTGAAGTCCACAACCATCTCCTTGGTCATTGAGGTGTTCAGTTGTAGGCGGTTGGACCTGCACCACTCCACAAAGCCCTCAATCAGGCTCCTGTACTCCCCCTCCTGTCCATCCTTGATACAGCCCACTATTGCAGTGTCATCTGAGTATTTCTGCATATGGCAGAGCTCCGAGTTGTACTGGAAGTCAGATGTGTACAAGGTGAAGAGGACGGGAGAGAGCACAGTCCCCTGTGGTGCTCCGGTGCTGCTAACCACAGTGTCTGACATGCAGTCTTTCAGTCTGACGTACTGCGCTCTCTCTGTGAGGTAGTCTGTAATCCATCTCACCAGGTGTGAATCCACATTCATCCCTGTCAGCTTGTCTCTCAGCAGGA
>JARJLU010013907.1:0-24146 GCA_030272975.1 Sparidentex hasta
GTGTTTATTTTCAACCGTTTGTGTTATCGCCTGTGTGTCCATGTTTATTTTTTATTCGTGGGTTTCAAATAAAAGATTGTAAAACTTACGGAATGTTGGCTCTGCTTTCACAGGCTTTGCAGTTCATTCTCCATGCTTAGATTTGGGGAAGTTGACTGTACAGCAGCTCTCCACCTGTAGATGTTGCCTGTGGTCAGTCAGTATTTTCATTGTAATGCAGGGCAGCCAGGTAGAGTCTTGGGTGGAAAAACAGTACTTTAAAAATCATAATATACACACTAAACTATAATCAGCTGTCCACCAATCCATATTCACAACAGAGTAAAACAAAATTACATATTAGAGTAACATAGTGACTAACATTACATCATATGCTTTTGTTCAACAAACCTGTGCTTCTGAAGTGAGGCCGGAGAGTTCTCATGGAAAGCTGTGTGCCAACCGTGCATTTCACTGGTTGGTCTGTCTGGCAGGCAACATGATGCACTACAGACTGCTGTACAGATGTGCTTGGCTAAACACAATAGGAAGGAATATGTTATGTGTCTGTTTCTCATGTTACATAAAACAAAGCTATGTAGACAGAAATGATGATTAAAACAATCCATTTGATAAGGCAAATTCTGGCAAATCATAATCCGAGCAAACCCATGCAAATTCCTCATTTCACATTAGATTTAGTAAGTGTCCATATTGTGTCCATGCCTTCATGTAACTAACGTTAATCGTAGCACAGCAGACAGGTAACCCCTGTCTCAGGCTCCAAAGCAAGGTAATGACTGCTTGACTGCAGATAAAGATTTGGTACTATCAGATCGGGTCTCTCCTACCAGCAGCTAACACTACACACGTAGTTACGTGTATATCAACACAAAATAAGTCATTCGACTGCCGAGGTGCTCCTGGGCATCTAACACTCTGTCCTTTAGCCTTTAGCACAACATGCTAATTGACGTAACGTAGCTCACTGGCCGTGAATAACAGAGCATTTCATACTGTCCTCTCTGCGTGTTCACAGCGGAACAGTAGCTCTCCGTCCGCGAACAACTGAGACAATTTCACACCGTCTGATCGGCTGTGAGCATGTGGAGGAGACGGTTTCCCATGCGTGTTCATGTGGGAACAGTAGCTGTAGAAACTGAGAAGTTGTCCGCAGACGATGAGCTAGCTAGCGCTGTTCGACCGTGAACATGACGATGGCTAGCTAGCGCTGTTCACGGCCCAGCAGCGCTAACTAGCTCGTCGTCCGCGGACAACTGGGATAATTTCACACCGTCTGATCGGCTGTGAGCATGTGGAGGAGACGGTTTCCCATGCGTGTTCATGACGGAACAGTGGCTGTAGCAACTGAGAAGTTGTCCGCGGATGATGAGCTAGCGCCAGCGCTCGGCCGAGCAGCGCTAGCTAGCTCGTTGTCCGCGGACAACATCTTAGTGGATCACCGGCCGGTTAGAAGCGATCAAATCTCAATATCCCAATTCAGTTTCTCAGTTTACTGTGATGAGTGCTGATATGACAAATTAAGGTTAGGCAACATTAACATTACTGTGAATCCTAAGACCAGTAAGCCCACTGTTGTGACGTTAGCTCAGCCTCATATTTACATCACCCGTTAGCGTTAGCTCATGTGCTAAACAGCCAAAGTAACACAAACAACACTGTTTTTAAAAATACTTACAGTTTCTTCTTCTGTGGTGTTGACACGGACAGTGGATATCGATCCATCTTTGAGGAACAATCTCGTTGCCAGTCCAGCCTGATACTGACCCTGGTTGCTGAAACAGTCCGGTGTGAAGTGATTGGCACAGACAACAACGCTTTTGCTCAGTCAAGCTGGGATGTTTCCCTGAAAAATAAAATTTAGCCACTTCGCTCTGATATCCTCTTTGGTAGGGAGGCGATGTAGGGAAACATGAGTGCCCGTGCATCCGACGACAGAGCAGGAGTACTTGGCTTTCGGGTTGTACACGGTTGCGATCAGGCTGTTGCATACGAGTGAAGCGAGGTAGCCGGAGTAATATGGGAGGAGATATCCAGCGTGAGGGCTGGAGCATTCAAATCAACCCGCACACTTACGTAAGTGTGCGGATGAAATCCAAATAGCTCTCTTAGAGACACATTTCCTGACTCCGCCTGTTTACAAAATATTGACGTAGAGTCGCTCTTAAATCACTCTTAAGGGGTCGGGAGGCACTCCGGATATGCAATTATACATAGTAAAGCAAGGAAAAAGTGGGTTTTGCACAATATGTCCCCTTTAAGAGAGTTTGTACATTGCACTTATTCAATAGCCTACTTATAATAGGTCTGTAAGTTTTTATTTTATATTCGAATATAGGTGCAGTGATGCCATTTCTCAACTTTATTTTGCATGCTGCATGCCAGGAGTGCTGAGTAGACAATGGTAAGACTGAAAACACATAATGAATGCAATGTTTTCAAGCAGTCCTCATACTATACAAATGTCCCTAACAGGTGATGATATCTTGCGTACATTTTGGAACCTACAGTAGGAGCACTTTGCTGTGCAGCATCAGTGATGTTGCAGGCCAGGAATACTGAGTGGACCACAGTGAGACTGAAAACGTAAGGTGGGTCAGGCACAATAAATCATACTAAATGGTAGTGTCCAACCGATAGGGATTTTTTGGCCCGATAACGATAGCCGATATTAGAGGGGGTGCAATCACCGATAGCCAATATGCAACCGATATAGTGAGTTTTTGAGCTGGAATGAAAACAGGCCTTGGATTGTGCATAGATTTTGCACCGATACAATTATGCAATAGTACAATCAGTACAGACAGTGACAGTAGTACAGACAGATGCTTTCTTAAACCAATGTCTTTATTCAAGACTTTTAACATCTAACAGACTTTTTTAAAATGACATTTAACCTTTGAACTTGTTCAGTCTAGTTGAGAAAAAGTGCAGATTGGCACACAAACAAAAATAAAATAAATGATGTAGCAGAACTTTCAATAAATGAATAAAAATAAATAAACAAATCTAAATAAACACCATGCTATCAGTCAGTGTCTTAGGGACTTCACTGAAATGTGAGCTGAGCCAGAGTCTCTGGCTAAGCTCAGCGCGTCCCACTGGACAAAATGAATCAGTACACCACCAGTGCTTTTGTCAATTTTTTTTCTATCGGTGCATCATTTCACTGATACGATAGAACCCCCGATAGAAATTGGACCATTCTATCGGGCCCCAATATATCGGTGGCCGATAATCGGTTGGTCTACTAAATGGGTATTACCTTGCAATATTATTAAAGGAATTATTGCGGCTAACTAGCGACCAACAAAGTTCATAAGCCGCAGTAGGCTAAGCAGGGGAAACAGTTCAATTGTCTTACGCGCACTTGAATGATCCAATGTCCACACTCGTAATCCACCGTTTGCGTCATTTATTGTTTACCATCTTCATACGCTTACTGACTTCTTGTTTAGACTCATTGCGATGCAAAGTATAACAAAGTTTCTGTGCAATCTGTGCGATCTGTGCGGTACACAAAAAGTAGCCCTCCCCGTGCTCACCCTACGCCATACTAAATTCCTGCACAGGTGTGCCGGTAAAGCTAATTAGTTAGGCTCCCAATTGCGCACCGCCCACACCCACCGTCACCCACACACAATAATAACAAGCGAGAGAACAAAAAATAACACCAATCACACAAATCAATTCATAAATATGAAAAGACCCAAACCATATGGTTAAAGTAAAAACATATCTAATTTTGGCTCCTACAGGAATAATAGTAAACATAATTATTGATATTAGCCATATTATTTGATACACATGTGCAACATCATTTTTTTCATTTCTTATTTGTAAACGTCATAATGGATGGTGGTGCTGTGCTGGACTGCATTATCTCAACAATTGTTACTGTAAGGGCCCTGCGATGAGCTGGCGATTCATCCAGGGTATACCCTGCATTTGCCCATAGAGATAACTGGGCAATAACTCCAGCAATTCCCGCTAGTAGTCTAAGGTTTTTTTTTTTTTTTTTTTTTTTTTAAATGTTGATTCCGGTTATTTCGTTTCAAATTATCAAAAAATGTCCTTGTCCATATACACATATTCATATAACATAATACTTCCATATATTACTGCTAATTATATAAAGTATCAGTGTGTCTAAAGTCACTGCTGGTGACACAAACGTCCGTACACTGCCTTAACTGGGCAGTCGATAGGGACAGCAATCGTGCCCCCCTCCCAATGTAGAACCGCTGGCTATCAACATCTGTGCCAGATGCGAGTCCTACAAAATAAATCAATTTCACTCTGGTGCTTTGAATGACTGTGCTGGTTGCCTTTATTCTGAAAATCGTCGGAAGTACTTTTCAAATGCATCCTGAGAGGTTAGCTAACGTGCTAAAGGGGACTAGCCTGTTCGGATGCAGGAGCGGAGCTGTGGATCAGATGGGACCAGCCGGGACTCGTTCGAATGCGTGATTTGGGAAGATAACGCTGCATACCAGAAGCCTGTGTAACGTCTTTGTGGCTGAAAAACAAAAACAATGTAGAAAGAGAATGAAGGACGGCTATAATAAAAGTACAACATGGACCCGACAGCTGCGGAGCGTCCGACGATGACCTGCCGCTGTCGAGTTTAGCTCTCCCCGGCCACAACGGAACGTTGACGGCGGTGGAAGCGAGGGGCGTCGCAGGAATCTTTGTTCGCGTTTTTTCATGGGACACAACTGGGCATTCCCTCTGCTTTGTCGTTGTTGTACCTCCGTGACAGCACCCCCTCGGCTGTTATCAGTTGGCCACCGTGGTCCCCGCATCGTATGGACTCCTAACAGTAATTTCTGGCTCTTCTGTCGCTCGGGTCTCCTCGGACGGACACGACAGTCATGTTTGCGGTGCGAATCGTCACCGCAGACTTCTATCTGGCAAGTCCCATTAAAGACCTGGATGTCTGCTACTCTGAATTCAGGGAGAGTGACGTGAAGAAAGTACCGGTGGTACGGATATTTGGAGCAACGCCTGCAGGTTAGCTAACTCTTATTTTGTTTATTGGTGTTCTTGTTCAGCTAATGGTGGCTGTGCTGTTTCGCAGTGCTCGTCGCGCATGTTCCGTGTTTGTGGCGGCTTGTTTGGACAGGCGCGCACACCGACACGCACCGTCTGTATTGTCTAGAGGAAATCTAACAGGTCTAGCGCGTGAAATGACCGAAGGAAGATGATTTGGGGTGTTGACACAATGTACCAATGCGGCGTACTTTGCACACGGATTGCCTGTAGCGGTGGGAGTCCTCTTCTGCTCCCCCTCCTCACGAATCCGCTTTGTTTTCGCTCTCCTGCTCCGTCAAGGCATAGTGGTGGCGCACACCTCTGGCTCCAGGGCTCGACCTGTGCCTCTACCTGCCACATGTGGTGTTCAGGGCCAGCCTATATATTTCTCTTCTTTACTGTTGTTTTATGTGTTTATACCAACCTGTGGAGTGTGGGCAGCCGACACTGTAACACAGTGCATCCTCTTTGAGCTTTGTTTCTTTTTACTTAGTGTGATACAAGTAAAAAGACTGTTAAGATGAAAACCGGAAAGACGTTGTACATCACCTGAAATTGAGCGACTTCAGGGAGATAATCGGTCTTGGAAATGATATGTCAAATGCAGAGACTGAGACAGATGCGGACAAATTTGTTGTTCTGTAAAAGCATTAGGTAGTCATTTCTGTGTTCTATAGAAGATAGTGCAATCTGAAAGGAATGAATCGTCATGACTGTACAATAATATGCAGCATGTAAGAATGAGGGAGACACGTCAGAACAGAATCTTATGTGGTATGAAAATGTACAATGCACACTGCCATTGTGAACCTCATAATACATAAAGACAGACCTATGCACTGACTGCAGATTCCTCGTATAAAAAAAGATTTCCATGGACATTGTGTACAAATGAACGGCTGAGATTTCCTTTAGATTTGAGTGATGCTGTTTGGTTTGAGATGTGGCATTTCCCCAGCCCTGTAATAAATCTATTACAGCCGAGCACTCTGGGTACCTTGATCCCCACACTGCGAAACAATAGAATAATTTTCCACCCAATGGCACAGCATTATCATCCCAGCCAAATCCGCTTGCAGTGTCTGTTCCCTCTCCTCAACCTTGTTTGACAGGTGAAAACACCACAGCAATATGATGTATATTTTTAGCTGGGTTAATGGGAGTCCAACTTGTCCCCTATGCTGTGGTAGTGCTCCCCCCCACAGGGCAACCAAGAGCAGCATCCAACAGGACGTACTTGGGTATGGAGCAGTGACATGGAGGACCTTGGGAAGGGGTTCGGGTGTCAGGTTTAATTTGGTTCTTACAAAAAGCTGCATGTTCGCATGCGGTTGCACTGATGTGAGAGGGCTGAAAACACACTGCAGCAGAGGCAGCATGGGGAGCTTGTCAGTGGATGTATGGTGAGAACTAGTTCATCAACATTGATCCACCCACAATAAACCCAGTGTGCACAGCATTATTGTTAGGCTCTACTATATACTGATATGGAATTACACTAGACTGCGTACTGTCTTGTATTTTTGTAGATATTTTAAATATATTATAATATTTAATTATTGTTAAAATGTTACTTTGTTCATTTACTGGTCCTGCTTGAATGCTGCATTATTGAGTGATGCAATTTTCAGAGCCTGAATGATGTTGGGTCTCAAGCTGAAACAATCAGTCAAATAAAAGTTGATGGTCAGAAAATTAATTGATAATGATGAATTGTAGTCATTAGTCGAGCGAAAAAAACAAAATCGCCCACACAGACTGCAGTCATTATTAATGGTATTTATAAAACTTGCCTATTATGACATGAAGAAGAAGACAACCAGCACTAATTAACTGATGCAGGTGTGATGACTGTTGGAACAATGCTTCACTTTCCCTCGATTTTGTGGTAAATGTTAAGCTACGTGTCTTGGCACACACTCATGTTTAAACACTGTCGAAATGCCTGCTCCTTTGATCCTGTCTGGCTAACATTCTTGAATGTGTGGCATTAAACAGATTCAATTATTTCATCATTATATGTGATTTGAATCTGACTGTGTTTTGCTTCAGGTTGCAGTAATGATAAAGTAGTGTGTCTGTACTGTGTGTGTGGTGGTGTGTGCTCCATACATTTGCACAGTTTGACTCTCCTCTTGCTCAGGTTGTGGCAAACCAGAGTCACAGTCTGCTCTGCATTTCCAGAAATCAGATGACATCACCATCTGGAACACATTGAAGTGAGAGGGATCTCTTTTTTTCTGTTTTTCTGTAGCTTACAAACAGGCCACGCCTCCCTGAAAAGATTCTCTTTTTGATGTTTCCTGTTGCTTTCATGGTGATTTTTGTTTTTTTCTGGCCTGAAGGGAGGCGTTCATGAACTGTTTTTACTTAATGTGTGTCTGCTTTTATCTCATCAGCGTGTTTACCCAGGTTTAAGTGGTCAGCAGTGCATCTGCACCATGTGCCTGTGCCTACAGACCGGGGCCTTGTATTCCCTGTCCTTTCCTGACCTAAGTCCTGCACACTCCCACCAATCAGATCTGTGTAATTCGATGCCTTGCTTCCCGTTTTTTTCCCCTCCCTTCTCTTTGTTAGTATTTGGCCAGTCTGACTATGTTGCGTACATACTGTACATCAGAAACAGAACCATACACCTATCATGCTCAGTATCACATTATGCTTATGACAATAAAACAACTTCATTGGACTTCTTGTTGGTTGAAAATTTCCCACTGCAAGCCTCTTCTCACACACAGGACTTGCTGATGAGCAAACCTTTTGAGGTCTGACAACCAGGATGCAGACAAGTTGGGCCCAGATACACTGACAGGCCCTGGGTCCCATGACAGCAGGGGACAATGTTTTGGTCCCCTCGCTTGGATATGTGCACTTCAGTGTTTATTGAGTGTGTGCAAGAGCAGAGAGAGAGAGAGAGGAAGTGCATGACCAATTGACCTGAATGAGGGGGGCCAAGCATGATACTTGGGAGGTATGAAACCAAGGGCCTTTTTCTTCCCTCTGGCCCCCTCCCCAAGGTTTTGCTTTCTCTAGGGGAACCCTTAATGCCATCTGAAGGAATTCCTCCTGTATACATTAATAGGATAATAAGCAGATACAAAAGAACTCTGGCTCTTTAGGCATAGGGTCATTGTCCCCCAAACTGTTCACTTTCCCCTCTTTCTGTCAGTTACTCTGCTTCAATTATCATCCCCTAACTTGCAATCCATTGCTTCTAATTACTTTATAATCCAGTGAGACCCCGTTTGTTCATATGGTGTCACTGAATTTGATTTTCATTAATTTGTAGTCATGATTTTCCAGTGTTGTTTCAGGGAGAAACGTTGGTTGTAGAGGAGCGTCAAAAACAGAAGTCGCAACCTTATCCCCATTCTGTGATGTCTCTGCACTGAGTTGAGTCCTGTCTTCTTGTTCAGACTTTCAAGATGTTAAATCAGAGGAATGGATATTTTACAGGATTTTGGGTCTGTGGGCTCTGCATTTATTGAACAGCCCTCGAAGGGTTGTTTAGGACATAGGTTGCTCTTGACAATGAGGCTAGCCGTCTTCTTTGCAGAGGCAGTTATGGTCAAGCCAACTGCACTGAATAGTTCTCCTCCTCTTCTTTGTTAGTATTCCTGGCAGACTAAAAACTGCAATGCCATCCACCGTGTTGGAGTATATAACATTATGCTTTTCACTGACTGATAAGCTGTCTTGAGTGAGTGAGAATGGGATGTGCAGTTCCAAAAATAAAACATCAATATGTGGTGGCAAATGTTGAAAAAAATAGATAATGTAACTGATTATTAATTCAGTATTGAATCTGTACTCTATATTGTCAAGCATCTTGAGTTGAGTATCCAATCAGTATCAGGAGAGAATGCATCCGATCATCCATTCGTAGTTAGCAACAGAGAGTCTTAATGGGGGGAGCATATATGGGTTTGGTGCCTTGCTCAAGGGTAGCTTGCCACTACAACAACAAGCGGACAATGAAGACAGCCACAGAAACCGGATCTCAGTGGCTGTCCAGTTGCTCATCTTGACGTCCGCGGATGAAGTGATGGACTGACTACTGTGATCAGCTCGGTTTCCTGATTTTAAAACATCCCGGCTGTGGATCGCACGACAGTGCACATCATCGGCACCCACGCCCATCTCACGCAGTGGCTGTTGCATCGGCGGCTTGGATCTAGATAACGTTATATAAATGCCCGCTCAGTCCTACTATAATTATGTTTCTCTGGGTATAGGCCCAGCAGAAAAAGTTTAGGGTTCAGTAAGATCTGTTTTGAAATAATCTTCTTGACTATAGCTCTTACCTCTTCCCAGAATATTTTAATCTTTCTGCATTGCCAAATGCATTGAAACAAAGTTCCTCTGGCTTCCAGACATTTGTACACACGTTTGGTACATTTTTGTTATATCTATTTAAATCTATCGGTGTCAAATATGTCCGCATTAATTTGTATTGTATGAGTTTAAGATGTGTATTCATAGACATAATGGCCCTCATTTATCAATCTTGCGTGAAAACGGGTGCAGATCTGAGTGCAGAATTGGTCTTATGACAGGACACACGAGTGATTTATGAAACATTCGTATCTGACCGATTCCAGCATACGAGTGATTGGGTCTTGATAAATGCGGCAGCTGAATTTGATCGTCATTAACATGTTACACCTTAAAATATTCCTGGTTCGGAGGCCTCGCCCACTGAGGTCAAACATGGAGAGAAGAAACACTGGCAAGAAGAGAAACTTTTCCCAGATGGAGGTCGGTATCGTGGCAGTGCCGCACATCAAAAGCACTCCATTCACTAATGCAATGTTGTGCAAAACGGAACAGGCCAAAATGATATCGCACACTTTCTCTGGGGTATACAGCAGCGTTCCCCCTGCTGGTCCGAGATGGAGCCATCTGCCCTTCAGCAACCCGAAGCAGCTCCACTGTGACCTGTGTGCGTGTGCGCACTACTGAATCTGTGCTCCTGCTCTGTAGCAGGGTTTGCCAGCGGGCTTATTAGGTATTCCGTTAACTAGTTGTCATGTTAGGCTAAATGGCCTGTCATATTTTATTTTACAAAAAAGTGGTAGTAAAAACATGGGCTTTTTAAATTTTTTTTTTTAAATTTTGTTTGATTCGTTTTGATCTGTTCGAAATACTTGACTGCTTATGCTTAATGACTGCTGAGGTTTGTTTGATAATTATTTTCAAACTCAGCCAGACTTTGCTGGGCTGCACCGCAGATCAACAGACTCAGATTTGCGTACATGAGCTCAGAACTGACGAGAGATCTGATCGTAGCTTCCGCTCACGTCCAGATTGATAAATGCCGAAGCTTGCGTGGAAATGGTCTCAAGTCTCTAAAAAAAATTAGAATCTTATGTGTCTTCTGGCTGTAATGACCCTTCTGTCATCTGTTGCTATCCGATCTGCTGAGAATACTGCACAGCTATATCTAAGAAATATAGATATACTCCCTGGGATGGCCCTGGCTGTCTGTCTGCACACCTGGTTTTGTTAAGAAAGAGTCAAGGCTGCTCTGTCCCTCTGCACTGCCACTGGCCACTTTTTTTTTGCTCTGTTGAATTCAGAAAACCTGTAGATGAAAAACATGGAAAGATTTTGGTGTGAATTATAGTAACAAGATCTGGATGATATAGCTAACATTCTTATGTGTAGTAAGACACATCAGGAACCACATGTTTCTGAGAGAAGAACTGGATCTAAACCAATGATGCAGGCTATATATCAATCTTTTATTTCTGATTATAGAGAGGGTTGCTAAAAAGAGACATAGACTAACTCAGAATAACAGGAAAATATTGGTATTTCCTCAGGCCATTAGACTCCTGAACCAGAACTCAGCTTGACCACTCCCCACCAGGACTCAGCCTGACACACAGACACGACCTTGCACATATTTTAATTTTTGATTGAATTATTTAGATTATATTTAATTACATTATTTACATTATTTAGTTTTCAGGTGCCTGATAACATCTGATGTGGTGGATCCAGCATCCTTGATTCGGGTACTGCAGACTTTGCAGTCAATGCTCCTTTTGTTGGTCCTTGTTTTAAGTTTTTATAACCAAATGTAATCATAAATGGCAGCAGGTATGCCACCGGTTGCCATAGTCATAATCCGAGGTACTAGTGTGTGCAGCGGCGAGGTGCACACCCAATGTGTAATATGGTTACCATGGTTACCATGAAAAAAAAGGAAGGAATCACATTAAGCTTGTCGGATGTTTCAGAGTTTCCTCAATATTAGTACTCCTAAAAAAGAAAACATAATAATTCACGAGTCTCAAAACACAAGTCCGAGTTGAGTCTGAAGCCTTTTGAACACGAGTCCAAGTCAGGTCTTTGTCTCTGTGTGTGTGACTTTAGTGCAACTCGAGTTTGAGTCGCAGGCTCGAATCCCCATTGCTGATAGATACTTTAATATACATTCATACTGTCTTGTAATTCTACTTGATTTTTCTCTAAAAATGCATCAGATTGATGCTTTTTAAATATGAAATATTAAAAATGTTCACCTTTTTCACCCCTGACCCGTTTTCTTGCCTGAAGAATACACTAGTGGCCTCAGAAGAAAAGGAAATCACCACCAACTAGCAGGTAAGCAGTGCTGGCTGTGGCTGGCTAGTTCAATCTGATGCAAACTCCTAGAAAGGAACACATTAGTGTTCCTTTCTAGAAAGGAACACTAACACACTAATGTGTTCCTTTCTAGGAGTTTGCTAGGAGTTTGCTGTACTGGTGCAAACTCCTAGAGTAGAGTTCTGAATCTAGAAAGGAACACTAATGGAACTAATGGAACACTAATGTGTTCCTTTCTAGGAGTTTGCATCAGATTGAACTAGCCAGCCACAGCCAGCACTGCTTACCTGCTAGTTGGTGGTGATTTCCTTTTCTTCTGAGGAAGCTGTGAGTGTACAGCAGCTGTCTAGGTGTCCTTGCCACTGCTGCGGCCCAATCAATCTGATTGATGGTTATAATAGCTCCCTCCAGCTCTTCAGTGGGTATCTGAATGCGTTACTGTAGATGGCACAGGCCAGACACTGTAGCAATCTGTATCGCCAAAGCATTTCCTGTCACCCCAATTCACACCTGGTCAGGTGGGATGGGTGGCTTTCAAATCTGTAGCTGTTGGATGTCATTCTCCACTACTGGAAACTTGTAAATTACTGTGCATACCTGCAGTGTCATTTGGGGGATTTTGTATCCATCTGCCACAAGGAGTTCAAAGCACTTTTTAGTGGCTTGCCCAGAGAAACTACATTGTGGTTTGTATAGTAAGCATTGTGAAAATGTGAGAGAAAAATTGGGAAAATTGTGGAACGAAACTGTGCTCCCCTAGATGGCTTAAATTATGTTATATATTCTGCTGTCTGAGAGTGACCCCTCCTAGTCATATGAGTAAGTGGCAATGAGTAGGTTTGCTGCTGGAGTTCCTTGCCCACTTATTCTTACAATTAACAAATGATATTGTCTGTTGGTTCTGCCATGTTTCAGACTGTTCTGTCTTATTCTCTCCTGTAAGACAAACTGTCAACCTCGTTCAAGACATTCTTTGAGTCTTTTTTCAGTCAGTGGTCAAAAAATCATTGATCACAAGGGCAATGCCTGTCCATTCTTTTTACCCTCCATTTTATTTATAGCTGTCCCTGTGATACATGCCATTGAATGTATGCCTACTGATGTCCACATGTGGGAACAAGCTTGTATTTAAATCAGATTTTTAATGTAGCACCTGCCCTGTGAGTATCACAAGCCACGAGGGTATTCAGGATGTGCCACAGTTAGCTCCTCCTTGAAGTGTTGGGTCATTCCAGGTCCTCCCCTCAGTGTCAAGCCTCCTGCACCATTGTTGCTGCAGATAGAAAGAGGAGGGGCCTCACTTTGCCCGCTGAGCTGGTGAGAGAGGGACACTTCCCACTCTTGTTCCCCCTTGGCCACTGGCACTGCTGCAGGAGAACTCTGCAGTGTTTCAAGGCAGATTAAGACATTGTTTAAAAAGAATGGAAGAATTTGGCAGGCAGAAGTAAGTTTGAATCACTGCTGGAGTGGGAGAGTGCTTTGAACCTAACATGCTGTGCCATTCAGCATGGATGTTAATGAGGCTTGGATGTGTGTCTGCAGCTTGGATGTACACACATGCTCTCACACACAAAAAAATAGTTTTCATCTGTATTAGTGGGTATATCTGTTAGGGGTGTCATGATTCTCCAATTCCTCAATTCGATTAAATTTTCGATTCTAAGGTCTCGATTTGATTCTCGATTTTCACTACTATTTTTTTGAAAGCACAGGTTGCTATGCCATGTTTAGACTAGACTTTTAAGCAATACAATATCTGACCCTTGTTTGCAATGTACCACACTAAACTGTCAAATTTAAAACATGTATTAAGAACATAATGTAACAATAACTCAAATATTCAGTCAGTTGGAAACTTAAACAAAATAACCTGCCATCTAGTTTCTGCAGAGCTTGCAAACTGGCCTTTTGTCGACAACGCGAACGTTGTCAACATAACTCACTGGAAATCCCAAATACTTCTACACCGGCGACTTAAGTGAAAGAGGAGGGGGTTCAAGTTCTGTTGATGGGTCTCCAGCATCAGCAGTTGCCAGCCCTTTTCAGGAATAGGGCGGTGCGTGAGGTATGTGTGCATAAGGTGCATAAGATGTGAGTGGGCGAGCGAGAGTGAGGGAGCTTGCGTACTTGCGAACAGTGAATGAATGGGAGAGGAAGGAGAAGCGAAAGGACAGCAGTTGTAGCGACAGCAATAAAGTGTACAATACAGACATACACTTTTGAATAAAGACGATAGCTCCCAGGATTTATTTTCCGACCAGCTTAACACATGAAAGGGTTCACCCTGAAGGTAAACGCAAACTTTGGCCCTGGAGAAAATCATCTCCCCTGTGCCATGGTCCGGGAGCCATGGTCCGGGAGCCGAACAGGAATGGTGTAACATCATGCTATAATTTGGCTGGCTGTAGCCAATAGCTACTGGATTAGCCAGTAGCTAAGTTAGAGGAGGTTGACTCGCAGCATTTTGACACGTGTGTGGGTTTTTTTTCGCTTGGCAAGCCCACCGGATGTGACTTGGGGGTGTGGCAGCATCGGAGATTCCATTTTTTTTTCTTTTTTTATCCCACAATGTATTTATTTTATTTTTCAGTTTTTAACATTTTGAAATACATCCCTTACATTCATTCATCTTCACTCACTGCTGCATTTAACTTTTTAAGACAAAACAAAACACAACACACAGAACAGAAATGCTTCTCCTGTTAGGGAAAATGGTAATCTATATAAAATTGACTATTACATAATAATTAGTACAAATTAAAACAAAAATATAGGAAAACAAAAATCTTTTAAGATTGGAATCTGCATTGTCTGCAAAGACTAGTCATCTACTTCTGTTAAATCGAAGTCCTTAATGTAGTTGATGAAAGGGCTCCATATGTCCTCGAATATATGCTGTTTAGCCCTTAATATGTAAGTTGATCTCTCTAATGGAAGGTTTGCTAACATCTGTCTTATCCACTGAGTAGTACTTGGTCTATGAATCTTTTTCCACAGTAATGCAACACATTTTTTAGCATAAAGCAAGCTGAGGTCTATAAATGCCTGCTCAATCCTGCTATAATTTTGTTTCTCTGGGTATAGGCCCAGCAGAAAAAGTTTAGGGTCCAGTAAAATTTGTTTTGAAATAATCTTATCGACTGTAGCTCTTACCTCTTCCCAGAATATTTTAATCTTTCTGCACTGCCAGATGCAGTGAAACAAAGTTCCTCTGGATTCCAGACACTTTGCACACATGTTTGGTACATTTTTATTATATCTTTTTAAATCTATCAGTTTCACACATGTCCACATTAACCATTTGTACTGTATGAGTTTAAGATATGTATCTATATGTAATGGCCCTCATTTATCAATCTTGCGTGAAATCTGCGTTTGCAGATCTGAGTGCAGAATTGGTCTTACGACAGGACACACGTGTGATTTATGAAACATTCGTATCTGACCAATCCCAGCGTACGAATGATCGGGTCTTGATAAATGCAGCGGCTGAATTCGATCATCATTAACATGTTACACCCTTAAATATTCCTGATTCAGAGGCCTCGCCCACTGAGGTCAACCATGGAGAGAAGAAACATTGGCAAGAAGATAAACTTTTCCGAGATGGAGATCGGCATCGTGGCAGTGCCGCACATCACAAGCACTCCATTCACTAATGCAATGTTGTGCAAAACTGAACAAGCCAAAATAATATCGCACACTTTCTCTGGGGTATACAGCAGCGTTCCCCCTGCTGGTCCGAGACAGAGCCATCTGCCCTTCAGCAACCCGAAGCAGCTCTACTTTGACGCGTGTGCGTGTGTGCACACTATTGAATCTTCGCTCCTGCTCTGTAGCAGGGTTTGCCAGCGGAGTTATTACTTTAATTAGTTGTCATGTTAGGCTGTTTAGCCTATTTATATTTCATTTTCTAAAAAAGTGGTATCAGTAAAAACGTGGGCTTTTTATTATTACATTATTAAATTTTTAAAATGTGTTATTCGTTTTAAGAATCAGTTTTGATCTGTTCAAAGACTTAGCAAGATTTTGCCGTGCTGCACCGCAAATCAACAGACTCAGATTTGCGTACATGAGCTCAGACCTGACGTGAGATTTGATCGTAGCTTCTGCTCACGTCCAAATTGCTAAATGCCAAAGCTTGCATAGAAATGGTTGTACACACGGTTTTCTGCTGTACGTTCGTTTGATAAATGAGGGCCATTGTGAGCGTTAGTACAGGCTACTTTCCAATCCCCATCCAAAACTTCTGATTGCAAGTCTTCCTTCCATGCGTTCAACTTATACTGTGAATTTTCTGATGAATAAGCTGTCAGCAACCTGTAAACTTCTGATATGATACTCTTTCTCAAACTGTCTTTCACCATAATTTTCTCCAAGGATGAATGTGGGGGTCTAATAAGTAAATTATTTTGATTTGCTTTAACAAAGCTTCTAAGCTGGAGGTACTTGAAAAATGTTTCCTATTGAGGCCAAACTTAGAACTCAGCCCCTCAAAAGACATCATAATACCTGAATCTGTCAAATACATGTCTTGGACCATTTTAAGTCCCTTAGTGTGCCACAATTTGAACACTGCATCTGCTCTCCCTGGTGCAAGAAAACGATTACCCCAAACTGGACTATATTGAGATAATGTGTGCTATTCCTTTAAATATTTTTGAACATCATACCATATCTATAACATATGCTTTACTATTGGGTTTTTAGTTTGTTTCTTTGGTCGGTTTGCTGTGTCTGAATATATGTATGAGGAAAGAGGCAATGCTAGACCGTGAGACTCCATTTCAGTCCAACGTAGAGGCTCATTTGTTGAAAAGTAGAACATAACAGACCTCAGCTGCACATTCCAGTAATACCACAATAAGTTTGGACACCTTAAGCCCCCTCTGTCATAAGGCAAATACAACAAAGACAAACAAAGCCTTGCCCTCAAATTTTTCCATATAAATCTCATAAACATATTTTTAGTTTTTGAGAACTAAAACCAGACTTAGGGTAAATAATGTCCGCCATGCTTTTTTGCGAACATTGCCGTCACGTTTGCTGAGGAAATGGTAAAAACAGGCTTTTGTCATGAAAGTGTCCGCAAGCAGCAAGTTTGGTTTCTGAGGAGCTGGGGAAGTTGTGTGAGGGACGCCGGTGGTTATATAGATAGCGTAAGAGATGGCGAGTTTTGAGAGTTGAGAAGTTTGTGACATATAGAGTGTTTGGAGTGTATAGTGTTTAGGGTAGGGTAGGGTTAGGGTAGTGTAGTTGTTTTTTGTGTTGTGAGTCAAAACAAGGAGGAGACTGCTGAATGTGGAAGAGGCAGGAATGAGCAGAGGAGCCCTGAGCCGGCATTGCCTGCATTTGAATGTAAATGGTTACATATAAATTTGTAAATTTCAAAAATGTATGCACAAAATTAGCAAACAACAATTTATATTTGCATTATAACTAATGCAGTTGGTTCATTAAACACATTTGTGGATTTCACAGTAAATAATCTAACTTTTTCCTACTCTGATTTTATGTTATTTTGTGATTTTAGGTCCTTAGTGTTAATATAGTATGTAAAAATGAAAAAAAAATAACTGTACAATCACACGTGAGGTTGTGCTGAAAATAACACCAAACAAGGCAAGGTAAATAGTTTTAAAGTGAAATATAATGGTATAATCAAAAGTAGTCAAAAACAGCCAATTATATCCCCAGTGTCCCACCTTCAAACACAACCTCATTTGGCCATCCATGAAAAAGCGACATAACCTCCCACTTTTCTATAGGAATACATGCTTCCTACAGGCAATGCACTAGTTTTTAAAATATGAATTCTCCCAATTATAGATACTGATAGTGACATCCATCTATCAATTGACTCATCGATTTCCATCATCAAAGGTTCTTGATTAGCTTCAACAATATTTTCCAAGCTTGGCAAAATCTGTACTCCCAGATATTTAAACTGATCTACAACATTAAATTGAATTACATTTGGATTTGGATTCTTTCTTTCGTTTGAGTTGAGTAATAATATAGAGGATTTTGTGTTATTCACCTTATATCCTGAGATATCACCAACGGTTTTGATTAGCTGTAGCACAGCTGGTATTGATTTGTTTAAATTTGATATGAATTGAATAACATCATCGGCATATAGGGATATTCTATGTTTTGTCGGCCCTACTGTTATGCCACAAACTTGCTGATCTGAGTGCACTCCGATTACGAGATGCTCAATTGCTAGTTTAAATAATAAAGGAGATAATGGGCAACCTTGTCTGCACCCTTTTTTGATTTTTATTGGTTTTGAAATATTTTTATTTGTCAAGATTTCTGCAGTAGAGTTTTTATATATCACCATAACCCATTTTATGAAATTATTTCCAATTCCAAACCTTTCTGAAACATTCAAAAGATAAGGCCATTCAACCCTATCAAAGGCCTTTTCCGCATCTAATGATAAGCATGCTGCATCTGACATTTCTTTGTTTGTATGAATAATGTTCAGTACTATTTTTACATTGTGAAAACCCTGTCTTCCTATTATAAATCCAAGTTGATCTCCATTAATATTTGTCAGTAACTTTTGTAACCGTATTGCCAACAGTTTAGATATTTTCTTGAGGTCAGAGTTTAACAAACTTATTGGTCTCATGTTTTCAAACTTGTTAGAAGGTTTACCTGGTTTTGGCAATAAAGTAATCAAAGCACTATTCATAGAGGGTGGCAAACTGCCTTTCTGGAATGCCTCCAGAAACATTTCAAAAAGTGGCAATAGCAGCTTATTTTTGAATTTTTTATATAAATTGATTAGGAGACCATCTGGTCCTGAACTTTTTCTCGATTTCATATTATCTATGGCATACCCGATTTCCTCTTTGGTAATTTCCATCTCCAGCTCCTCTTTATCTTCGTTTGGTAAATTGGGTATAGATGGTTCATCCAAAAAACTATTCTGATTTTGCACATTTATCTAATTTTTAGCATCATATAATTCTTTATGGTAGTCTCTAAAGGCATCGTTGATTTCTATAGGGTCCACTATATCTTCCCCGTCAGATACAATAGTCGTGATTTCTGTTTTGGTTTCCAGTTGTCTAATCTGCCATGCTAATAATTTACCTGATTTATCACCCTGTTCAAAGAATGATTGCTTTAATCTCAGAAGACTGGGGGCAGTTTATCATCAGCCCTCAAAATCAGTAACTCACTTTCCATTTGTGGGTCACTTTTCTCATAAACTTTTTCCTGGAGAGTTTTTATTTCATATTCCAATTGTACTCTCTCCTCACGTGCCTTTTTTGATTTCGAGCCTGTATAACTGATAATATGTCCTCTTAGGAAAGCTTTTAATGCTTCCCCCTTTATACAGGCAGAGGTTTGTGTGGTGTAATGTTCAAAAAACTCTTCTATCTGTTGTCCTATATATTTCACAAATTCTTCATCTTGCAACCATTTATGATGAAAGTGCCATCTAACTGGGTCTTTTGGCAATTTTTTATCCACATATACTAAGCAATACAGGGCATGATCCGAGATCATGATTTTATCATAAAAGCTTTCATATATTTTGGCCACAATTGTGAAGAGATTAAAAATTAATCAATACGAAAGTATGTCTTAAATGTGTTTGAGACATACTGTTTCTCCAAGTATCTAACAGGCTATATTCATTGATAAAGCGATGAATATATGTTCTACACCTATTATGAAATGGATCTGCTCCTGTGGATCTGTCCATACTTGGATTCAAAGTACAGCTAAAATCCCCTGCTGTTACATAAATAAATATTACATAATCTCAATATGTTGAGAGAGTAAAGAACAGATTTACAAAATAACTAGCATAGTCTGTATTAGGGCCATACAAATTTACCAAGTTTAATTTTTCTGATAATAGAGAGCCCTGGATGATTAAATGCCTTCCAAATGTATCCTTAATTACATTTTTCATTTGAAATGGGACAGTTTTTTGAATGAGGGTCATAACTCCTCTGGCCTTGGATGAGAGTGATGCTGTATAAACACTACCCTGCCACCTCCTCTGTATCCTAATAGTGTCCTTTTCTAAGAGATGCGTTTTTTGTAGAAACACTATTTTGGAATCCATTTTCTTTATTTTATTCATGACTTGTTTAGCTTTTCTAATTTGTTGTAGACCCCTGCAGTTCCAAGCAACAAAGTTAAGGTTTACTCCTTGAGACATCTTTAACAAGAGACAATTATAGATTCCCTTGCAATATGAGAAAAAACTTGCGGAGGAGCATAACAGACATGGATTCTTGAACACGTATCCAACACACTGAACATGAACTACATCCCCTTTCCCAATTTCGTGAGAGCCCCCCTGAAAACATCTTGACTCCCGATATCACTGTCTTTTCCACACTTAATGAGGATCAGTCAAACCACCCTTTGTTAACCTCTAACCAAAAAAAACCCCACTGCTGTTCTCTTGTAACAATTATTAACACTTGCCTGCAACATATGTAGCGTGTTTGTTTCTATACCCAACAACATTTTTTATTTGTCAACTATGTCCCACAAATCAAATGTATCCTATGTTTAATCAGCTGGCGTTTGAAAAGTATGAGTCCGGTCTTTACATGTTACCAGCAGCCTGGCAGGGTGAATCACTGTGTGGGATCCCCAAGTTGCGCAGCTCCTGGTGCATTTGGTCAAACTTCTTCCTCAACTGGTGTATTCCCGTAGCCAAGTCAGAGTAAAACCGTACTTGCCAGTCCTTGTAGCGGCTGTCCTTTTTAGCACTTGCAGCTTCCATAACTGCCGGCTTGTCCTTGTAGTTGAGAAACTTCATTATCAGCGTTCTCGGTGGTACATTTGAGTTCCTCACCAGTCTGATTCAATGTGCCCGTTCAATATTAACTGCAGCATCTAGTACCTGCGGGATCCACTTCTCCAAAAAAGAGCATGGGTCCCGTTCCTCAGCACCCTCTGGAAGACCCACCAGTCTCAGGTTATTTAAACAGGATCTGGTTTCCAAGTCTAAGAGCCTGTCCTCCAAAGTCTTCTTTTTGGAGTCCAACGTATGGACTTTAGCCTGCATACCAACTACGTTGTCCTCGATGTTTGATATCTGCAGCTCCGCCTGCGACACTTGCTCTGTGCAGGCGTTTATCTCTCTCCTCAAGTTTTCTATCGCTCCCATAACTCCATCAAATCTTGAAGAAAACTCAGTTTTCATGGAGCTTATAGCCACCAGCCCTCCCCTCCGCTCTTCCCTTTATTTGAAATGGCAGCCTTTGGCATTATAATATCCACGCTCATCCTATATTACCAAGTTACGTTGCAATTGCTAGTATTTTTAGTAGAGATGATAGTGGCTAAGTCAGAGCAGCGTGAGCCATCTATCTAGATGACCGCCATAACCGGGAGTCACGATTCTAGATTTTTATTCGAAGTTCGAGATTGTGACTTAATTTCAGTTGATTTTGATTTAAAATCAAAATCGTTACACCCTTAATATCTATGAAAGGGACTAACACCTGCGATGTTAACCCTTGCGCCAGAGTCGCAAATGTGCGACACCCCGCGGTACTGAACAAAACAGCACTTTTCTCCGAATAGAGTGTTATATGTCGTTCATACTCCCCACCAGTCTTTGGCAGACATCCGGTACTTAGAACTTAGCTCAGAAGTACGTCATGCTTCAATGCAAAATGTTCGAGGAAGTCCCATGCAAACTGTTGGGTGAGAGACTGGCAACAGTGTGCCAGGAAGCTATTTTTCTGAAGCGGTATTGCTGGATTTAGAAGTTATTGAGATGAAATAATTGACAATGGCAAGCAAAAAAATGCAGGGAAGTGATTGAGCTCCTATTTGCTGATTCTGATTCTGAAGGGGAAAATCTAACTTTGGGAGATGACGGGTAGTCGATTAGTGAGCTTGCTAGTCGTGATGCGCCTTTGCATAGCAATGGCAGTGCCATGCACAGGGAGGAAAACGCACAAGTACAAACACACGACCCTTTGCCCAATATAGGTGGGAGTGGAAGTGATACACAAAGTCGTAGTATCAGTAGGGAAGGAAATGGATGTGGTAGAAGTAGCAGGGGTGGTGAGAATAGCGCTGGGGCCAGCGTTAGTGTTCACGGTCACATAGCCTCCATGTGCGGCAGCGGTGTTCTCAAAGCACAAAGCACACGAGTCCAACTCTTCTCCCAACACTAGAGGGGGTAGCGAGGGGAGAAGTGGGCAAAGTGTTCGTAGAAGGGCTAATGGGTGTCATAGGGGCAGCAGAGGTGGTCTGAATAGGGCTGAAAGTAGTGATGATGAGTCTTTCAACCCTTCGCGGAATGGGAAGGGGGTACACAAGGTCGCAGTGTCCATAGGAGAGGTGGACGTAGAAGAGGCAACAGGGGAAGGCAGAAGAGGGCTGGAGATGATGATGATGATGATGATGACGGTAATGGTGGCTGGGCTTACTTGAGAGATGAGGAAGTATATCAGGAATGGATAAAGCCCTCTGATGAGCAATTTGGATATTCTGGTGACAGAGAGCTTAGCAATGATTCAAGCTATAGATTTTTGTCCCTCTTTCTGACTTATGATTTCTGGAATCTTACAATGGAGACAAATCGGTATGCTCATCAGTATTTAAGCTCACATGAACTAATGCCAAGTTCAAGGTTTCATGAATGGTATGATGTAACTGTCCATGAAATGAAAGCCTTCCTGTCACTCCATTTGAGCATGGGCTTGGTACATAAATCAGAGATTGGTTATTACTGGGCAGAATTTTGACCAACATCAACAGCAGGATTTGGGAAAGTGATGCCTATGAACAGATTCAAAATCATCCTGTCTTTCTTCCACTTTGCCAATAATGAGGAGTATGTTGAGAGGGGCCAGCCAGGTTTATGATAGACTGTTCAAGATGTGCCCAATAATGGACGTGATCATTCCAGGCTTCTCGTCTCTGACTGAACATGCGAAGTCTGAGGAGGAGGGCCGTTGGACGTCTGAGCCATTGGGTTCTCTGATTGGCGGTGTGCTAGCGAATCAGCACGGTGTGTGGGAGGGGTGGTTTTTTTTTCTACGCACTCTATTCCGTCATTCCCCATTTTCATGCTTTGCAGTCCTGGCACGAGATTTGTGTTTGTCTGGTAATGCCTCGCTGCATGTTTAGTATGCAGCTGTTTTTATCTTAAATAATTAAGTTCCGTTGTGATCAAAAGTAAAAAGAGCTGTGTGCATAAGCCTCATCGTTTACAACTCACAACACAAGTGCCACCTGCTTACTGCATCTCGCGCAAGCGCAGAACGTACACGGTACTGTGGAGTAGGCAGCACGTCGAAGCGGTGTGTTTCAATGCAACTTTTCTGCCGAACGGGTCAGACAAGAGGCAACAGAGTGGTCAGAGAGTGGTCGGATAAGGCCGTTGGACATCTGGGTGGTGTGTGGCGGCCTTTACAGAACGCCACTGGCTCTGTGATGCTGGCAATTGTCCAGACTGTATAGTTCCGATCGTACCCGTCCTAAAGGTCGTCATCAGACACAATACAGGTGCAATCCGTGTGGGGTAGGCCTGTGTGCTGTGCCATGTAATGAGAGGTTCCACACTCAATTACCAAAAAAAAAAAACCCATAAAAAACGCCTACTGTTTACATGAGTTTTATTGTAAGTAATAGTGGTAGTAATAGTTCTAGTTTATGGGGGTCTCAATATTTAGGGCCCGAGCAGGGAACCTGCGAGCGAGGACCCTATTGTTTTTGAAGGAATTCTTTATTAGGGCCCGAGCAGGGAACCTGCAAAGACCCTATTGATTTTGAAGGAATTCTTTATTAGGGCCCGAGCAAGGAACCTGCAAGGACCCTATTGTTTTTGAAGGGATTCTTTATTTTTTTTTTTCATTTTTTTTTTTTTTTTCTTCGGACGAAATGATTGCATTTTTCACTGCCTGGACATACCCCAAAACTCACCAAACTTGGAATATAAGTCACACCTGGCGAAAATTTTTATAATCTATTGTCGTACTGAATTTCCACCACTAGGTGGCACTGTTATTAAGCACAGCGCATTTTGGCTAATAACTCCCATAGACTTTGTCGCACATTCAAAAACCTTATATCCACACGTTCAGTGAATTGGGCTGAGTCTCGTGGTATAGGCCACGCCCATTTCCGCCTACCATTTTTTTTTGCTACGTCGCAAAATGTCGAAAACCTACTTTTTCAAACTTGTCCCGGGCAATTTCACAGACTTGCACGAAACTTAGCACACAGCATCTGTGGACCCTCCTGACAAAAAGTTATTAAAAGAATTTTGATAGACCAAACAATACTCAAGTTATTAAATAACAACTTCCTGTGGATTTCCTGCCAAACAGGAAGTGTTGGATATCTCCACAATGGTGTGCCCAATGACATGAAACTTGAGATATTACTTTGACATGAGTTCCTGAGGATGTGTCCAAAAGTTTAGGCGATGACCACAAGGTGGCGCTCTTTAAATTCAAATAGTTTATATCTCCACATCGGTTGGGCGGATTGACACCAAACTTGGTATAATC